>ML776808.1:150483-187377 GCA_009831015.1 Picea engelmannii
ATTCAAACTTCTATATTTGTTTTTTCTCGAGTAGTGAAGGTCCCTAGAGAAATATATATATCTCAAAAACTACACAACCAAAAAATTATAAAAAATGTGGGAACTCCATGGATGGTTCCTCTTCAAAAGGATATTTTTGGATTTTCATTTTATGTAAACATGAAAAAACAATTTGTTGGGAACACAAAGTTGTATAAAATGCTATTCAAATATTAATTTGTTAACTTAAAAAAAATATAAATATATAATTAAAAAAGAAGGAAAGAGGGAATTTTGTGTAGATCGTGCTTGTATAATCCTTGTTTTGAAAATTACAAATTGAACAATGAACCAAGTGTTGGGAACAAAAGTCACTTGTTAACTTTTATGGAACTTTGCAAGGACAAACATTTAATTAAATGTAAATTTGACACATTAAATGACATGAATATTTTTTGAAAAATTATCGTAGAAAGATAACACAATTCCTTACAAAATGTTTTTTTTATTGTGTGCCAAAAATCACAAGGAGTATATAAGTTTCTAAGGCTTCGATTTAAAAAATATGTAAAATATCGAATTTTCATCACCACATTTCACTAAAAAGTGTGACACATTTTCATGGATTCACCCTCTTCTATATCTATGCTATGTATTATTTATGCTCTTGTGTGAATGGATTCATGGTCTGTGGTCATGCTATATATTTGTTATGAATGTATGGATGAATAATGATTGCACACATGAATGTCATATTGAAGGTTCACTTGAACACAAATTTGTTTACTGGGTGGAGGGCGAAAAACCATTTTTGTCATGTGATAAGTGATTTTTTCTAAAGGTTAAGCGTATCTTTCCAATGATCACTGTCACTTTCTCAAAGTATGGTATCTATGCAAAATATATCATATTTTTAACTTATGATCTTATTAGTTCTTGACAATTATCCTATGTAACTACCCTATGGGCATATAAATATGCAAATTCACCCCATTTGGTGACTTTAGAAGACTCTTAGAAGTTGAAGGATGTTTATGGACTATATTCTATATTTATGCTCTTGTATGAATGAATTCATGGTTTATGCTCATGTTGTATATGTATTATGAATATATAGATGAATAATGGCAAAGTAATCTTTATTCACATGAACAAACATGACCAAGTTATTTTTACAATCCATGGCATGCATTACATAATAGATATATAATTCAATGTTTTTTTTAACCTATAGATGACAAAGACCACAACTAAATTATAGATGTTGTTGATGTGTTGGAAAAAACTATCCCAATATTCTCAAACCCTAGTTCACATCATATTTTTTGGAAATGATGTGCCTACCAAAATAACCAACCAAGGCATGAGAGATATAGGGCATAGGATTAATTTGATTTATATAGAAAATGACACAAGAATATAAAAAGTGAGGGAGATGGAGTCCACAAAACCTAAAGACTTAACTTACTTTACATTATAAAAGATACACCAAAACATAATTGCATCCACATAGATACATATAGGATATTTACTTAAGAAGAGGTCTTTTGACATCAACCTAAAGATTCTATATTTTCATTTGCACTGATGATGTTGTAGAATATCTAAATATGGTGGGCATAGCGTTGACACAAATGGAATTGATACACTAAAACAAGAATGTGGATGCATCATGTCACAATGGTAGCATATCTCTCCCAAATTTAGATATTATTGTAGAGGGTGTTCAATTTCATACACAATATCTACCATTTAGGATGAAAATGAGAGACATTGAGAACTTGAAATTCATATGCAAGAGCCTATCGATTCATTTAATCTTAGTAAGAGGTAATGCAATTTTTTCATTAAGGGGTAAAATTTTGAAAACTCCACCCTAGGAGCATGTGGGTAGTGTGTTCACATTATCCTTTCCAAAACACGCATGCCAAATATTATGGAACTAATTGTTTTTGCTTGGTTTGAGTTTTATGCACCTGGGACCAATTCACCATGTGTCCTTGAATGGCTTTGGGAAGTGAGTTGCAAGTCACCATAAAAATGAAAAGTAGGACTTTGATTAATGAACCATTGATTCTATTGGATTTGAGACATTGGATTACCACTAGGGGCACTCTTCTCCCACAAGTTCCATGTCTTGAATCTTTTTTATTTGATGATTTCCAAAACTAGGGTTTTACTTAGTAAGAGACATGGAAATTTTTCATTAAGAGGTCATATTTTGAAAACTTTCCCAAAAGATTATGTTTATAGTGTGCTCATGTTATCCTTTCCAAAAAACACATGTCAGAGCTCATGACACTCAATTTTGTTGCTAAATTTTATTTTTATTCCCCTAGCACCAATTCACCATGTTCCCTTGAATGGATTAAGGAAGAAAGGTGAGAATCACCATAAAATTAAAAATGGGACTTTAATCAATGAACCATTTATTCCATTGGACTCATGACATTATATTTTATCTAGGATCACCCCTCACCCATGATTCCATTTCCTTAAGCCATTTTATTTGACGATTCCTAAAACCAGGGTTTTTCTTAGTAAGAGGAAATGAAAATTTTTCATTAAGAAGTAAAATTTTCAAAACTCTACCTTGGGAGAGTGTGGATAGAATGCTCACATTGTTTTTCTCGGTTTGGCCTTTATGTCCTGGGGACCTTCACTGTTTCCTTGAATGGTTATGGGAAGTGAATTCCAACTTGTCATAAATGAAAACTAGGGATTTGATTAAAAAAAAATCAATGTTTTTGGATTCATGACATTGGATTACCACTAGGGTTTCCCCTCTCCAATGAGTCACATGCCCTAGGTATTTTTAAGTTGATAATTATTGAAACTAGTATTTTTTTTCAGTAAGAGGTAATGTGAATTTTGCATTAACGGGTCAAATTTTGAAATTTTTTCATTGATATCATGTGGATAGTGAACTCATATTTTCCTAGTGAAAACACACTTTCCATATCTTATGACACTCAAGTTTGTTGCTCAATTTGTTTTTTATACTCTTGGGACCAATTCTCCATGTGTCCTTGAATGATTTTGGGAAGTGAGTTACAACTCACCATAACAAAAAAAGTAGGACTCCAATTAATGAATTATCAATACCACTATCCTTGTGGGATTGGATTACCACTAGGGGTACCCCTCTCCCATGAGTCCCATGCCCCAAAGACTGTTTCTTTGATAATTCCTAAAACTAGTGTTTTGCTCAATAAGAGGCAATGCATTTTTTTCATTAAGGGGTTGAATTTTGAAAACTCTACCGCAAGAGTGTGTGGAGAATATGCTTATGTTAACCTTTCTCAAACATGCCTACTAGAGCTTACATCAACCATTTTGTTTGCTTGGCTTGTATTTTATACTCTGAATACCAATTTTCCACATGTCCTTGAGGCAATGGGACTTCGATCAATGAACTATTGATTCCATTGGACTCATTACATTAGATTTTCTCTAGGATCACTCCTCACCCATGAGTCCATTACCTGAAGCTCTTTTATTTGACGATTCCTAAACCCAGGGTTTTGGTTAGTAAGAGGCAATGCAAAATTTTCATTAAGAAGTATAATTTTCAAAACTCTACCTCGGGATAGTGTGGATAGAATCCTCACAATTGTTTTCTTGGTTTGGCCTTTATGCTTCAGGGACCTTCACCGTGTCCTTGAATTTCTATGGGAATTGAGTTGCAAGTTGCCATAAATGAGAACTAGGGATTTGAATAAAAAAACAATCAATTTTGTTGGATTCATGACATTGGATTACCACTAGGGTTTCCCCTAAGCACAAATTGAGCAACAAAATTGAGTGTCATAAGATATGGGGATTTTTTGTGTCTACCTAACCACTAGAATAGGGATTTCTTGTTATGTTTAAGAAATGTTGAATTTTATCCTTTAGCTTTAGCTATACAAGATCTTATAAAAAATACGCAAGTTTTATCATGGTGGTTTAAGAAACAATCATATGCTTCAATGTTAAACCTAAACTATATCTAAACCAAGAAAATCTATACCGATGGAGGTAAGGTTGCAGAACAAAGAAAACTTCAATGTCTTGTGGAGACTTAAGGATGTTAACCCAAGTGTTAGGTTATATTCCTATAAAATCATCATATAATCATAATCATAAGCATTAATCATCAACATCAACACCAACATGAATTCATCAACATCATTCAACATCCCATTCAAATGCATGTGTGCGTGTGTGTATTCAAAATTGTCCAGCCACACATTTTTTTACAAAAATGGAACATCAAGTGAAAGATACATAAAGGTACCTCATCCCCAAAATATAAAACAATGGCACCTCATGCCAATGATACACAATGGAAATTCCTACCCGAAATGGCACATCATGCCCAAGATACATTTCCTGGCCAAAATGGCACAAAATATGCAAGATACATATTGGAACCTCAAGCCCAAGATCCTCCTCTTCTTCAAGGTTAAGGAAGTTTGAGGATTCTTGCATTGAAGAATGGTGCATCTTTATGGATCCTGAAAATCAAATATCAAGCATATAAGTTATTTCCCTTAATTTTATCAATTAACAAACTTACTAGGTACAATTATAATTCAATATAACAAAACTCACCACAGATGTTATTACTAGTCTTACACATCTAACAAATTAATTAATGTTTCTTTGCAATAGTTACAAGAATTAGTTAATGAAAAATTACAAATGCCTAAAATCATTTACA
Source organism: Picea engelmannii (assembly GCA_009831015.1). Classification (NCBI taxonomy): domain Eukaryota; kingdom Viridiplantae; phylum Streptophyta; class Pinopsida; order Pinales; family Pinaceae; genus Picea; species Picea engelmannii. Next base: position 155,168 of record ML776808.1, read on the forward strand.
TATATGCTTGTCGGGTAAAATATATGCACTATTAATTCCAACATTAAATTGTCAACCAGGGAGTCGTAGACTTAGAGGTGTTGGCACAAGAAATGCAGGATTGGAACCTAGTCTAACCTAATCTAATGCCGAAAAACACACTTCAATGCAATAAATGAAACAAGAAACCGGAAAATGAATTCAATTGACAGGAAAGAAACTAGCACCTTAGGTTGAAACCCATTACGTGAAAGCCATGTCTCACGAGTTAGGCCTTTAATCTTCTTTTGGTGATTGAAGCTATGGGAATTTAAAGTGCAGGAATCCAAAGTGCAATAAATGAAACCAAGCATAGAAAAAACCAAATTAACACAAACTAGCTAAAAGGAAAAACAAATAAATATGAATCTAAATTCAAACTACGCAAATGAAATGTCCTCCAAAAAATACACCCAAGAAAGCAAGAGGGGAAAATGATGAAATTGAAATAAGGAAAAATGTGAAGCGAAAAAAAGATGAAGAGAAGATGTAAAGACAATTTATTTTAAAATTTGTCCTCTTATCAAAATCACACGTACTTGTTCTTAACTCCACACATATCATAATATATACATAATAATAAACAAGATAACATAAATGTCTTAATAATTCATACAAATAACAAAAATTTAACATTTAATATTTAATAATTAATAATCATAACAAAAATAACAAAACTATAAACTAACTAAATAACAAAACTAATTAAACTATATATGAACAAAATATAACAAGTGAATAAAATTCAATATAATAAGTGAAATTTATCACACTTACCACTATGCACACTTAACTAAATTAAACATATATACATTATATTACTTATAACAAAGTAAAAACAAATAATGGAATGGAACATCCACATCCACGGCACTGGAATTATTCATGCACAAAGAAAAACTTATAAGTTGAAATAAATCACTCATAGGAACAACCACACACAATAATATATATACACGCATAGGGAATAAAACAACTACGCATTAAGAGATATATAAACATGCATCTTCATTCAAATATGCACGTAGAGTCTCTAAAACTTTGCCCAAACCTACATGTTCTATTAAGCTTATATACAACAGTGCATGTAAAGAGAACTATTGGATCAAAGCCATGAGGATGTGAAATAAATACAGAGTATGATCAGAGTGTGAATGGAAAACTGTGAGAATGAAAGTTTACTTCTTTGATACGTAGAATGAAAGGTTTTATTTTATTTTATGTTTGTGTGCAAGTGAAAATGAGCATGCAACGCCAGAAAAGAAGACGATCTGTGTGAAGTCCTGGAATGCATGAAGTGTTAGAATGAGACTGCTTGCAACTATGAAAATAGTGTATTGTGCAAAGTAAAGAATGATGCAAAATCATGAACAGAAAATGTAGAAAATAATGAGACAGTCTAGGTGCATCAATCTCAGGGGAAATTTCTGAGTTCAACACAATGAATTAAAAAGCAATCTACAAGAAATGAATTGAAAATTTAAAAATAAATCTCTTTAACCACTAAACAAAAACATAAATTAAACTAATGAAGACAAGGGAAAATCATTACGAGATTGAGGGACCCTTCTTAGTCTAAGTAACACTACCCAAATGAGATCAGAACCAAGAACTTACTAAAATCTTCAACAATCAAATCTTCATTAAATAAACTCCATCATCTGCGTACAAATGGATGCTCAGCTCTATTACAATAACCAGCTTAAACAATGATAATAAAAATCATATTTCCCCCCCATTCCCATGCTCTATGAGCTTATATTTATACATCAGTTCCACTGAGAAGAGATAAAATCAAATCCCAAACTCAAATTTCAAATTTCACAATTTTTGGAAAAAAAATCCCAAATTCTGGGTTTTTCAGCAATTTGGGCAGATTCGTGTTAAAAATCTAAACATAACTCTTAATCCATTTCGAATTTCGAAAAACTACCATCGATTTACTCAATTTTCCACCTTCTGAACAAAATCCATATTCTAGAATTTATAGATTGGATCTCCTCTGCATGAAAACTGAGGCAGAAGTTGGCAATTTGGAATTGTCTGCTAAATTTGGTTGTAACATTAATGTTGTGCTAGAGTTCTACACGTGAAAGATGGGTGAATTCTAACACATGCTTCAACATGTCAATGTCATTATGGAGAAAACCCATGTTCTCGATTTCCTTCTAGAAGCACGCCAATATGCCAAGCTACAATATCAGGTATGAGAATAGTTATACAGGTGCAGGAATGTTGAACTGTAGTAATGGTATGGGAATGTTGATCATGCAAATCACACTTTATCAACAGTCATTAGAAAAACATGATATAATCATATTTTAATCACTAAAAAGATAGAAAAAACTATTTATTAACCACATTGGATATAATGGCGAATGATGACGTTTAATTAGGGTTTATGGTGTGTATTAACAACGAAATGCGGGAAAATGTGTAATAATGAATTTTTTTGTAGAGCGAAAAACATGGAAAAATTGGAGCTCAACAATGCTCTATAATAATTTCATCAACTAATGATATCATTGAGAATATCTTAGGTAATTCCATAGATTGGCCCTTCTAGCTAGGAGGTGGAGCCATTGGTTGAACATCTTGATATGAGGAAACATTTTAGTGGCAAAAACTATAGATGCAACAACCATAGATGTGGGAACTATATAGTGAAAAAAATGGTAAACATACTATAACATTGGTAGATGGAAGAAAGGCATGTGGAGGGTCGAATGAGGCAATAGAAGAAAGTACTTTCAAACTTGGAAAGGTGTAGTGATAGTATAAGGCTTCCTATAAAGTGGGGTTGAGTAGTGATAAACTCCCACAGGCTGAAATATCGAAGTATGACCTTCATGAGGAGAGACAAAAATAATAATGGTAGGGTGTACTTGCAGTATATGAATCAGTGGGATATCGTGGTCACGGAAAAATCATAGCATGTGTTGGAAACAATATATTATAACCTAGTTAGGCTACTACAAAACCATAAAAGCACACTCTATAAAATAATTAAACAAGAAAACTCATGGATCTAAAAGAATGTTTGTCTTAATACCTCCTATTGTATGCATCATGGACAAAGAAAGTGCACCACCAAAGGGTGTAATGAATGTTTTTCATGCCATCTTGTGTATTGGTGGTGGATGAAATAAACTAGTGAGAGGCTACATGCATGTTTCTAATATGTTAGATTAGTGCAAAACATGAAAATCAACTAGTGTAAGAAAACAAATTTCACATGAACAATATTTAACTTCACATGTGATACATGAATATGGGGTGATCTATTGACCCCAGGTGGAGATGGATTACCTATATATCCTACCACTAGTTTTGGAAAAACATGCAAATCATTATTATTTACTCCAAAATGGTGAACCCTTAGACCTATCCAATGACCTTTTCCTCATGTTGAATAACATTCACATCATAAATTAAAGGATGAAGATGAAGTTGTAGAGGGAAGAAAAGACAAAATTTCAAAGTTATCATACAACCTATAAATGAAAATATCATAATATAGATTTGATGATGAAATTAACATTTACACAACTTTGCAAGCTGAAGGTTAGGGTTTCTTAAGATACGACTTTTTGTGTTATGATGAGGATAAGTTGTGTGTGATAGTCAAAGTGTTTTTATTTGTAAATGTATGTCAAAATCATGAATATTCTTCATGAGAAATTCGGTTGGAGTTTATTCTTAGACTCCCATAATTTCAAGAATAGTGAGTTTGAGATACTAGAGGGTATCTTTAACAATACTTCCTAAAATTATTTCATGGATATGGTCTTGATGGAGAGGGGATTTTATTCTCAAGTTTATGTATCTAATCCAAAACCCAAAAATCTTGTTAAAGTAGTTGAATGGAAAAAGAATGTTAAAGCCCAAGTGACCATATCCATCAATGTGACATCTTCATTGATCATTCATGCAAGAGGTTTCAAGTCCATGAAAGAATTATGGGACAAGTTGGAATCTTTGTATGAGTCCTTTAGAATTTCAAAGAAAATAGTTCTATGAAGCAACTTGAATCATATAAGATGATATGATGAGGAAAATGTTTCCTTGGATATTGGCTATGTCAAAGAGATACAATATCGGTGGCATGATGTTGGAGATAAAATCATAGATGTAAAGCTTATTCCCATAACCTTAAAAATGGGTTCTATGAAAACTATGAGATGTTTGTAACCAACAATTTCCATAGGAAAGGTGCCTTCCTTTGATCAATTGTATGAGACCTTATTGACATCTAGAGAGATATGAAAAAATGCTATGAACCAAAGGGAGGTTGATAGTGTTGTATTACTATTGAAGACCAAGATAGATTGTTAGAATAAAAAGAACAATAATGTTGGCAAAAACCACCATCAAGAACATGGTGGAAAATCTTCATCCAAAGGAAGCTATGATAAATCTAAAGTGGTATGTTTTTATTGAAATTATTTGGGGAACACCATTGAATATTTTCCTAAGAAAAAGTTTGATAAAAGGTAAAGACAAGGTCAACAACATGGTGGAGGTCAATCTCACCAAGGTAATGCTTGTTGTGCAAGATTATGGAGATGATAAGCTATCTAAATAAGTATATCCCTAAAGGATTAGAGAGAAGATTAGTTGAAAAAATCATGCATGTATCCAAGTTTCTTAATATGGTATCCTATCAAAAATGTTCTTCAAGGTTCAACAATGGATCTTAAGGAAACCATGCGAGTTCTAACACTTCCTAGAAGGTACTCTTGAATCAAAGGAAAAAAAAAAGAGGTATTGTGAGTTCTAACACTTCCTAGAAGGTACTTTTGAATCAAAGTAAAAAAAAAGAGGTATGGATAATGTACTATCATTGATTTGATAGGTCCCTTGGTTTATTCTAATACCAAGACTATTTATGAAATATTATTTTCTACAAAATGAAGTATTATGTTCTACACAATGGGTTCAAGCCATGGAAGAAGAATATGACAGCATCATGAAGAATGATGTGTGGTATTTTGTCTTTATGCCTAAGGGGAATAAGGTGAATAATAGTAGATGGATTTCTAATGATTCTATTGAAAATTATAAAGCGAGATTTGTTGATGCAAGAAGAATATGACAACATCATGAAAAATGATGTGTGTATTTTGTCTTATGCCTAAGGGGAATAAGATGATTAATAGTATGATTAATAGTAGATGGATTTCTAATTATTCTATTGAAAATTATAAAGCGAGATTTGTTCTGAATGATTTAAAGTACTAAAAAGAAAGCATATTGACTAAGATGATATATATGGTCTAGTTAATAGATATACTACCTGGAGATGTATCCTTTTCTTGGCTTATTGTTATGGTTCGAGTATTCACCGAATGAAGTAAAACCTACTTATTTTATTTTAATGGTGTTATTTTTATGCAACGACCATATTAGTTTTAAACTAATGGCATGTAGGATATTGTGTATATGTTAAAAAAGTCCCTTATGGTTTCAAGCATGCTCATGATGCATAGAGCACTCAAATTAATGGGTTCTTTTGTGGAAAAGACATAAATATTTTTTATGTCGATGCTCATTATATATATTTTTTATCATGATTATAACATTGTGGTTGTTGACCATTTTATATATGGATGAGTTCATTTTACCTAGTAATGATTATGATTTGACCATTTTATATGTGGATGCATTCATTTTACCTAGTAATGATTATGATTTGAATAATTTTTTGAAGAATGGGATGTCTCGTGAATTTAGATTAAGGGGTTTCCTCCCAATTTAACCAAATGAAGTGCTAAGGTATGCCATGTTTAATGTAAGTATTTGGACTAATTAGCATTAGTTTTTTAAGTAGTGAAATGAAGTGGTCATCATGTTAAAGTTTAAGGTTAAAGTCAAGATGAGTACATAAGGGAATTTTACATTTTTGAGGGATGAATCAAAATATGATAATAGTTATAACGAAGGTTAATTTGGAAAAAGTGGAGCCATACAACTCAGATGAGACATACAATATTGAACGAAGATTTTTTTAAAACGGGTAGGGTATTCTTGTAATTTATTTATAGTTATAATTATCCATATCTCTAACTTATAACTTAAATTCAATTTTCTAGGAAAACAAAAAACTCATCTCAATATACCTATGTGTGAGGTGCCTCGATGGAACATGTTGTTTCAATTGTTGCATCAACTATGAGTTAGTATGTAGTGTGCCTCCTCAATGGAGGATTAACATCTCATAGGATTTGTATAGGACAAAAAAATTAAACAAAATTACAAACACTTTGCAATTATATTTACAAAATACTTGTTAATTGTAAAATTATATACATAATCAATGAAAATATAATGAATATTTCATACTAACCTCATCTAATAAACTATCTCACATAGGAACCTCTTCGATCCACAACAAGTATGCATGCAATGAGAGTATTTATCAGGATTAATTGAACTAGAAATAGAATGGCTAGCATGACAAGATCTCATGGCTTCTCCAAAATAGATAGTGTAGCTCGAAATCCCTGTTATCCCCTAGTCTAGGGATAAATAAGGAGATGTGTCTCAAGGCCCATGGGTTCCAAACATGGAGTGTCGAGATCTGGAGAAACTAAGAATATCCCCGGAGGGTCCCTCTATTCTTAAAGTATAGTCCACATATCGCTAGTAGCATGAGCTTCCATCACACTAGCCTGGTCCTGAAGTGGTAGTGGGTCTTACTCCATGAGGTAATGAGTCCGAGTATCATGGTATGTATTGTTAGCACTGAGAGTCACCCTCAAATTGCAAGAGGATAAGCCCAATACCCATTAGAATGTTTGGTGGAGGTAGGTTTATGAGTGGAGGTCAAATGAACATATCTCAAAACAAGAATGTTTTAACATATAAAATGGACAAGAAATGCATAGTGAAATGAGGTCCTCATTAACTTCAGTCAGTGGTTTAAGGTTAAAGATGAGCAGCAGGAAGACTTAATGAGAAAGGTGGACAAGTCTGCCATGAGCATCCGGCTTTCAAGAAGCTTGGTGAAGAAAAAGTCAGGTACAAGAGCACTCTTGAACTCAAGTTTCAGACAATGAAATGTATCACAACAACATAATAATCAAAACTCCATTACTATGTGACTACAACAACTTGTTTGGATCATCCATGCATGAGAATTTCAGCACAAGAGGAAACAAGTTAACAAAGAGAATACTAAAACATGTCACAACAATGCTATAATCAAACCTACATTACAATACAACTACAACCCTCGTCTGGATCTTCCATGCATGAGTGTTTCAACACAGATTAAACAAGATGATGAAAGAAACTGACTTTTGTTAATGTGAAAGTCTCAAGTCTCACACAAAACCAGAGAACAATTATGTTTATCAAAATATTACAAAATAGGGAGCTCTGCTCAACCAGTTGAAGTCCATAACAAAATCTTGAACTGATCTATTTATACTCAGATTAGTCCACAACTGCCAAGAGTGTGATCTGGCCATCCCATTCAAGGATTTTTGTCGGAGCATTCTTCTGTCAGACTGTGTGTGTTTCCTCCTTTCAGACACAATATCAGATTAGTATGGGCCTGCAAGAAGAAAACATCCATCATGGTACCTCAGGCTGACAATTTTGTCTCCTCGGCCATAGCTTCCAAGATTCCTATTTATGAGATGAGCTGAGGTTTCAACTACCGATCATTTTTCATTAACTGAATCCTTCTCGGGATTGGAGCACGGCTGGATGACTATCGGCCGACCACCTGTCATTGTTGGATATGACACTATACACACACGTGATTTTAGGGCCATCAAAAATGGTTTGGACCCACACCACTTTCGGGCCCAAAATACACCATATTCCACCATGTAGCCTTCCCTTAATACCATGGTTTGGATTTCGGCCCACCTTTGGATTTTAATGCCCACGCATCTTGTGTAGATGAAATGATTGATGACCATCGATCTGATCATGATCTAAGATATGGGCACACCTACTATTTTAGCACCCCCGCTAAAGTTTTATCTTCCTGCTAACTATGGAAACCTTCCAACTATGTCCAGAGATGGAATCAAATCAAAATGCACCCGGGATTTTTGCCGCTGCAAACTTCACTCACTTGCTTGCCTGCTCTCAAGGCTGTCACCTGCAAACATGAACAACTTCATGTGATAACATTGGCTCCATAGGGGATGGCATGCTCCCTGTGAGCTGCCAAGAATGTGCAGTTCCAGTACCTTAGCCTTTGGGTCATGGAGTCTCTTATTCAAATAGAGAATAAAAAGGAAGTGGTAATTACAATGGATGGAAAGCCAATCATGTCTTAAGTTTTTTTATTTTTTTTTTTAGAAAGTGCCCATTGATAGGGCCACCAAAAACTTCGTAATCTTCCAAATACCTCAGAAATATTGAAAGGACCGATCCATAAGGCTTTGAATTTACCATGTTTGCCTTTGTCTTTCTTGGGGTCATCCCACTTGAGCACCAGATCCCCAGCTGAAAATCTTCCTTGCTTTCCCTCTTGCCAAAGGCTTGTTTTATTTTTTGTTGATGATCCTGAGCTTTATCAAGTAGTTTCTCCCTAGCATGTTGTACTTCTACCAGTTGTTGTATCCTCCTGACCATATTATCAGGTTCTCCTTGGTAGTCCTGGAGGAATTTTTCTGCGGGAAAGGCAAGCTGAGTAGAAAAAATAACCTCAACCCCATATACAATCTGAAAAGGGGAAACACCCAGTGACCTCTTTGTTGTAACTCTGTCAACCCATAATGCAAATTTCAGCTTTGAGTCCCATGTTTTCTTGTTGTCTTCTAACAATTTCTTGATGATCTTTATGAGGCTCTTGTTAGAGGATTCTGCCAAACCATTTCCTTGGGGGTAGTAAGGAGTAGAATGGATTAGTGTAATCCCATACTTCTCACAGAACTTGATTAATGGTTCAACTTTGAAGGAGGCAACATTGTCAGTTATAATCTTTCTTGGACAACCAAATATGGACATGATATCATGAAGAAAGATCATGATTACCTTGTGGGAGGAAATTCTTGTAGGAATGGCTTCTATCCACTTGGTGAAATAATATGTGGCAGCCAAAATCCACCTTTGTTGTACACTTGAGGTTGGGTAGATTTCTCCAATGAAGTCAAGAGCCCACTTTTGAAATGGTCCAAAAACTACCACATGTTTCAAAGAAAAAATTTTGAGCTGCTACTTTCCAGAAAACCTTTGGCATTTAACACAAGCTCTAATCTTTGCATAGACATCAGTAAAAAGGTTGGGCCAGAAATACCTAGATTCGAGGATCTTATAAGTTGTGGTCCTCCAAAAATGATATTCCCCACATAAGATATCATGAAAATCAGTTATGTCTCTATGGGCCTCCTATGGATCTAGACATCTCAACAAAACTCCCAGAGGATCCCTCCAATACAAAACTTGATCAATGAGATAATATTTGATTGCTTTGAGTTTCAGATCTTTCACCTTGTTCTTATCTAAACCATCAAGAGGTCGCAACTTTTGTAGAAAATATATGATGTCTTTATACCAGGTGCATTCTTCTAGGTTGAGGCTGACATGACAGTCTTTATCAACAATCTCAGCTTACTGATTTTCTGAATTTATTTTCATGAAATTAATCCCCAAAGCCTTGCAATTTTATTCAGCCAACAATCTGGCCAAACCTTGGCCTTTCACCAATTTAGTGGGCTTTATTTCAAGGTCAAATTCTAGAATTTTAGCAATCCATTTGCTTCTCTTTCCATCTATGTCAGGCTAGATCAATATCTCTTTTACTGAGGTTGAGGGAACATATGCAACGATTTTTGAATGTTCAACATATATTCTGAAAGCCTTGAGAGCTTTGACCAAAGCATATTCCTTCTTCTCCATGATATCATATCTCATTTCTACATTCCTCAATGCTCTGCTAGAAAAGGAAATAGGTTGTTCTAACCCCTCTATATTTTTCTGTAGCAAAACAACAACCAATGTATCAGATGAGAAAAAAGAAAATATCATAAATTCCTTAGAATAGTCAGGGTTGATGAGCACAGGTTCTTTAGTCAAATCCCTTTTGGTTTGGCCAAAGGAATTTATGGACTCATCAGTCCATTTCACCTCGCTTCCCTTTCTAAGCATGGTTGTAATGTGCTTAACCAACTCAGCAAAATTAGAGATAAACCTTATTAGAAAATTGATTTTACCCAAGAAGGACTGGACCTCTTTCTTGGATCTGGGAAAGGATAAGGACTGGATGGCATATACTCTGCTTGGATCAATTCTTACCCCTTCTGCTGACACAATATGGCCTAATAATTTACCCTCCTTCATAAGAAACAAAGATTTCTTGGGATTGAGGGAGAGACCAAACCTTCTGCATTTCAGAACGACCTTCTTCAAATGATAGAAATGCTCTTTTTTATACATTGAGAACACTGTAATTTCATCCAGATAGATGACTACAAATTTGTCTTTCTTCCAAATCAAGGCAATGTCCATGGCTCGCTGGAAGGTTTCACCTGTGTTCATCAATCCAAAGGGAATTTTGGCATACATGAATGTGCCCCAAGGAGTACTGAAGGTTTTATTCTCTCTATCTTCAGGCGGGACAAATATCTAATTGTAGCTAGAGAATCCATCAATCATAGACATCTTAGGTGAACCAGACAATCTCTTCAAAATGTGCTCCATCTTTGGCAAAGGGTAGTTATCGTTTTTGGAGCTCTTGTTCAAATTCCTGAAATCTACACACAACCTGTTTTCTTCATTTTTCTTCCTCAATAGCACCAAGTTAGCCACCCATTCTGAGTATCTCAAAGGAATGATGATCTGAGCATCCAACATCTTTTTCACTTCTTTTTCCATAATAGGCAATAACATTGGATTTATCTATCTGAGTTTCTGCCTAAAAGGCTTGGTCTCTTCTTTAAAAGGGATCTTATGCTCAATAATGTTTGTGTCATTTGTTCTTAAATCTTCATATTTTCAGGAAAACACATCAACAAACTCCTTTAAAAGATTGACATATTCATCCCTTTGTTCCTTAGACAAACTACTAGAAAAATTGACATATTTTGGATCCTCTTATGTTCCTAAATTGAATTCAGTCACATCAATATCTTCAGCTGAACCTTTAACCTTCACAATAACATCATTTATGTCAAACAATCTCTCCAAGGGGACGAGTCCCTTTGGAATATGGTTACTGGGTAACTGAACAATATGATGGTCAACAATTATATTCAGAAAACTATCATCATGGGGGATTTCTTCAGTATCCTGATCTTGATCAATATGTGAAGCAAAAAATCCATCCACAGTCTCAAGAAATATTTTTATCTCAAGATCATCCTAAAAAACCTTCCAATGTTTGACATTGTCAGGAATAGAGGTTCTATACTTTACTTCCACATCATACTTGAGTTTGGGGGGCAAGGGGACCTTGAAATTACTTTCTAAAACAACCAATGAATCTGCCACAATGTTCTCCTCTCTTGGAACAAATGAGATATTAAAAGCCAAGAAGAAACTATCAACAAGATCCCAGACTTTAGTTTTGTAGGTATTTATCATGAGGTTCTTAGCCTGATACCGATTTCTGACTTGATGAACAATCAACTCAACATCTCCAAACATTTCTAGCTCCTCAATCTTCATGTCTTTGGCAGCTCTCAAACCCAAAACAAGAGCCTCATATTATGCCACATTGTTTGTTGTTTCAAATTCAAGCTTGTAAGATAGAGATATGGTCTCTTGGGTAGGGGAAATAAAGACTACCCCAGCACCAACACTATCCCTAGAAGAGGCTCCATAAAAAAACATCCTCCAAATAGAGGTATTGGGAGGAGGATCTTCACAAGAGGTAATTGGATGCTTTCTAATTTCAATAGATGTTTGAGGAGAAACAATGAGTTGTAGCATATTGGTTCCTAAATCAATATCAACCACAAAAATAGGGTGGCTGGTAGGATTTTCTTCATCACTGATATTGTAGGCAAGTTGTTCTAACCTATAAAGCCTTCTATGTTCCCCCCCAAACACGGGAATGGTGGCATATGAAATATCCATCTGCAAAGTTCCCCCTAGTTTTTTGATCCAACATCTAGACAAGAGCATCCCAAAATTAGGGGGGACATCAACCACCATAATATCCATGAACACACTTTTCATTGGAAACTGGAACAAGAAAACACCCAGGTCCTTGATAACCCCAAGGCACTTCATCTTTCTGGAATCGAATGAGTATAGGTCATGGTAGGTTTTTGTAACATCCAATCCAATCTCATCCATGAAAGTCTTAGGCATGAGTTTATGAAATGCCCCTGAATCCATCAAGCAATTGTCCAACACTTTATCATCAATGTTTAATGATATATAGAAAGGAGGGGAGGAGTCATCCCTATCCTCTATCAAAGGTCCTAGAATGACAACTGGTTTTTAATATTGGAGGTTGACTGAGTCTATAGGACGAGATGAAGGTTTAGTTTGCAACATTTTGGAGAGGTACCTCTTGAAATCCTCATTCTTAACTAGATCTAAAAAAGATACAAGGATTTTAATCTTTTCAATCTCATTCTCAAAGCTAAAAGAGGAGGGATGCTTCAGAATATCCTTAACTTATGGTGTAGGACTTTTAACCACTGCCTAGGCATTTTGTGCCTCTTTTTCTTTGTTGCTAGCTGCCACACCCTTAGAAGGATGATAAGGAAGGTCAGGCTTTCCCTCTCTCTTCTTGGACCTTAGGTTGTACCTAATTGGATTTCCATTGTTCCTTTCCCCTTTTCTCATCTCATTTAGTTGGTTATCCATGAGATATTCTTCATATGCAGATTGGGTTAAATGAGGAGATGAGGAGGTGTCACCAAGAAAATGGATTTCAGGATCAACATCTTCTTCCTCTCCTTCTTCCTCGGTAACAAGGTTATTTTGGAGAGGGCCTTGGATTTTTTGATCATCCCTATCCCTATTTATTTGATCTCTTTGGATGATCTGAGGGGAATTATTTGGTCTTCTGAAGTTACCCCTATTATCAACATTCTGGGGGTTCCTATAGCTCTTCTTTCCTTCAAATTTCAATTTCTCCATTTCTACAGAAAGTAATTTTACCAGTTTGGTCAACTAATCTACTTGAGGGTGGGAAGTAGAGGAATCAGAGGTTGAAGATTCAGACCTACATCTTCTTCTGTCTCTATCAGGCTTACTCCTAAGCTTGTCAAATACCAATATATTTGAATCTACTTCAAGGGCTGCATCTTGCATATGAGCTAAAGAGGTATCTCTTCTTTCTCTCAACAGGAGGAAAAAATCTGGGTCAAAAGCATTGGCATAAGTAATCTTGGCAGAGGTTTCTGTAGGCTTTATTTCAATGGGAATCTTATTGTACATTTTATTAAATCTTTTTGAGAAGTCTGAAACAGATTCCCCCTCTTCTCTCTTAAGTGACCCAAACTTTGTAATATAATAAAGACAATATTTTTTATCCCCCCAATGCCTCAGGAATGAATCATCCAGAGCCTCAATCCCAGCAATAGATCCATGATTCAAACACCTAAACCATTTCCTAGCCTCATTATCAAGGATTTGTACAAAAACTCTCATCCACACATCTTCATTTTCAATGTTAAGATTATATGCATAACTATAGAAATATAAAGGGTGTTCTTCTGCAGTTATATATTCCTCCCCTGTGAACTTGAGCATATACTTAAGGTATTCTCCAACTGGGAAAACATTCATAGGTTGAGGTAAAACAAGAGGGGCATATCTAGCAGCTACTATGGCATCCATTCTGTTTCTAGGAGGATTAGCACCTACCATGGGGATGTGAACTATAGGAGAACCGAGGGGAGATGGAGTTGGGACAAGAAGGAATGGAGATTTGTTTCTAAGGGGAAGAGGAAACGAATAAGTGTTGGAGGAGAATGGTATAGGATTAAATGGAAAATAAGTTCCCCCCTCTTTAGTTACAACAACTTTGACATGAGGAGGAGTAGGAAAACCTAAAGTGGGACAATATTCTAAGTTCCTTGGTCTAAACCACTTTACAATATCAGGGAAAACAGAGGTGTCAAAAATTTATTCTTCCAAATGAGGCCTAGAAGGGTAGGATTCAATTGGGAAGTTTTCAACATCTAAACTTCTGGAAACTCTAGCAGATGGTATAAAAGGAGAATTTGATACAACTACTAGAGATTTAAAAGAAGAATTATGTAAATTACCAGAATCACCTAGTACAACAGTTGAAATTCCTTCTTGAGAGGTCTTTCCTTTCTTGATAATCTTCTTTGGGTCAGCTTCAGGTGTTTCTAGAGGAATTTGTGGAGTAGACCTCGTGTGTCTGCCTTTGGGAGCCACAACTGAAACAGTGGAGTCGTCAGGGGAAATTTGCAATCTTCAAGGTATTGATTTCCGATGCACCTTCAGAATCATAATTTCATTGTCATTCTATCCCATGGAAATGTCTTCAATTCATCCCCGACAACGATGCCAAGAATTTTATCACTGAGATTCACCCTCATATTACAAGAGGATAAGCCCAATACCCATCAGAATGTTTGGTGGAGGTAGGTTTATGAGTGGAGGTCAAATGGACATATCTCAGAACAAGAATGTTTTAACACAAAAACTAGACAAGAAATGCATAGGGAAATGAGGTCCTCATTAACTTAAGTCAATGTTTTAAGCTTAAAGGTGAGAAACATGAAGAATTAGTGAGAAAGGTGGACAAGTCTTCCATGAGAATACGACATTCAAGCAGCTTGGTGAAGAAAAACCCTGGTACAAGAGAACTCTTGAACTTGATTTTCAGACACTGAAATGTATCACAACAACATAATAATCAAACCTCCATTACTATGCAACTATAACAACTCATATGGATCCTCCATGAACAAGCATTTCAGCATAAGAGGAAACAAGGTAAAAAAGAGAATACTAAACCAGGTCACAACAGTACTATAATCAAACCTACATTACAAAACAACTACAACCCTCGTCTGGATCCTCCATGCATGAGTGTTTCAACATAGATTAAACTAGATGATGAAAGAAGATGAGTTCTATTAATGTGAAATTCCCAAGTCTCATACAAATCTAGAGAACAACTCTGTTTATCAAAATATTAAAAAGTAGGGAGCTCTTCTCAACCAGTTGATGAGCATAACAAAATATTGAACTGATTTATTTATACTCAGATCAGTCCACAACTGCCAGGAGTGTGATCTGGCCATCCCATTCAAGGATTTTCATCTAATCATCCTTCTTTCAGACTGTGCATGTTTCATCTTGTCAGACGCAAGCTCATATTAGTATGATCCTGCAAGCAAAAACCATCCATCATGATACCTTGGGCTGACAATTATGTCTCCTCAGCCATAGCTTCCAAGATTCCTATTTATGGACTGAGCTGAGTTTTTAGCTACCGGTCCTTTTTCATTAACTAAATCCTTCTCGAGATTGGAGCACGACTGGACGACTAACGGGTTACCACTTTTCATTTTTGGATAAGACACTATACGCACATGTGATTTCGGGGCCGTCAAATTTTTTTTGGACCCACACTGCTTTCAGGCAAGAAATGCACCATATTCCGCCACGTAGCCTTCCCACAATACCACGGTTTGGATTTCGGCCTGCCTTTGGATTTTAATGCCAGCATAGCTTGTGGCGCTGAAATGATTGATGACCATCGATCTGATCACAATCTATGCACGCCTGTTATTTTAGCGCCCCTGCTAAAGTTTTATCCACCTGCCAACTGTGGAAACCTTCCAACTGTGTCTAGATATGGAATCAAATCGAAATGCACTCGGGATTTTTGTCCCTGCAAATTGCACTCGCCTACTTGCCTACGCTCAAGGCTATCACCTGCAAACCTGAACAAATTCATGTGATAACATGTATCACTCTTATTTTTGAAGCACGTGAACATGTTGTATTGAATCCTTCTTCATTTCATGATGTTTGCTTGGAAATTATTCTCTTTGCCTTGTTTAAACCTGGGAGGGTGACACGGTGCCCTAGTAAGTTGATTTCCCTTTAGGATGGGTTGCTACTAGGTGGATCCTTGAAGATTCATTGTCCATTCCTCCATACTTACAACTTTCCATCTTTATTCCTTCCATATCCCTATATTTTGGGCATTTGGATTGGCTACACTAGGAAGGGTTGTACCTTACCTTGTGGGAAGAAAGGGATAAAGGCTTGGAGGGTAAAAGTAGTTGGAAAGAGTTAAAAACCAATTTTGAAACCTTTGCGATGCTTTGCACAAGGATCCTTGAGAAATCAGTGAAAATCTTCTCAGTAAGAAAAGGGAACCCATAAGATAACATGAACACTCAAGGTATTAGTTGATGGATAGGAGGTCTCATCACGAGTTGGCCTATTATGACCATGGACATGTAGTGGTGTGACATTACCACCTATATGGTCACGAAGCCAAGGTAGTGGCTCTTGGTGGCATAGATAAGAAAAAGGAGGTCTCATTAGGATCCAACCTTCTCATTTTTGTGAAATGTTTTGTGGATAACATTATCACTTATGGTCACCAAGCCAGGACAATGGCCGTCAACTATTCCCTTGTAGCACAAAAGAAAAGATCAAAAGAAAGAAAGCTAAGAATGAATGTAAATGAATAAGATTGGAAATAATTGCATTAATGACAAGGTGCAACTCACCCTCCACAAAGGAACCCGTTGGGAAGACTCTACATTTCCCTATTATCACATGAACCCCATTCCCAAAGGTTTACCCCATGCCACCTCATAAACTTGCATGACTTGGACCAAAATCCAACTGGGAAACACGCCATACTTAAGGAGGATTATCCCAATAGGACACCCCGAGACCCTTTCCAAACCTAAAATTTTCAAAGTGCATAATGTCTTTGAGCATTTGTTTGGGGTTAGGGGGATTTGATGCACATGTTTAGGTGATTTAATTATTAGATGTGATTTACATGTTATGATCCTTGTGTCTTATGGAACCATGGAGGGCTTATTTTTTGTCTATGTAGGACCTTTCCCGGTAAACAGGTGTGCATGAGGAAATTACTAGTTTGGATCTTCATGAGGGCTCAAATCCCATCGATGGATTCTAAGACCTCGACTAGGGAGAAAGACAGAGATTGAAGAATTTCACTATGAGGAAGAAGGGTGTTTACTTTGGAGGCACTTTGGAAGACCTAGACCTAGGTTTTAATGCTCCTCCCACTTGAACGTTGGCCTTTATATGCCTTTGAACTAGTCATCTTTGCAACCCTAGATATCACCCATGAGCTAGGGTTATCACTTTGGAGAAATCCATGAGGCTATTGGCATGTGCGGGAAATATTTTAGGCCTTTGGAGGCCCAATGTTTCATCTCCCTTGCCCAACATTCTGCACTTGAAGCCCAATGTCACCCTAGAGAGGCATGCCATCACCCTTGGAGGGATTCTTACATGAAAATTAATTTTATTTTGTCAAATTTTAATTTTTGTAATAAACTGGCTAGGTCGGCCCAATAATTTTTAATTTAAGTTAATTTTGGGCCTAATTTGGTTTAAATAAACAAAAAGTACATTCTTTTTTATCATCACTCTCACTTGGGAGAGTGGGGGACTGAAATTTTCTCCCTATTGGGTGTACTTGGCTGAAATAGTGAGGCACAGTGAATGGGATAGGAAATAATTGCATTCATGACAAGGTGCAAATCACCCTCCACAAAGGCGCCCATAGGTAAGACTCTACATTTCCCTATTATCACATGCACCCCATGCCCAAAGATTTACCCCATGCCACCTCATAGACTTACATGACTTGGACCAGACTCCACCTGGGAAACACCTCATACCTAAGGGGGATTATCCCAATAGGACACCCTAAGACCATTTCCAAACTTAAACTTGTCAAAGTGCATAACATATTTGAGAATTTGTTTGGGGTTAGGGGGATTTGATGCACATGTTCAAATGATTTAATTATTAGATGTGATTTACATGTTATGATCTTTGTGACTTATGGACCCATGGAGGACGTATTTTTTGTCTCTGCAGGACCTTTCTCGGTAAACAGGTGTGCATGAGGGAATTACTAGTTTTTACCTACACGAGGGCTCAAATCCCATCGATGGATGCTAAGACCTCGAACGGGGGGAAAGACACAGATTGAATAATTGTACCATGAGAAAGAAGGACGTTTCCTTTCAAGGCACTTTGGAAGACCAAGAACCAGGGTTTCATTCTCCTCCCACTTGAGCGTTGTTGATTAAGGTTGGTTTTCATTGATGTCAACCCTTGAAGGAAGTTGGAGAACCTAGGTTTGGGTAATGGAACCAAGTTTGCTTGATGGATAATAGTATGAGTTTTGATATATTTACAGGTAATACTATTCTATATGGATATTACATGTCATGCCATTTCCAATGGTATGTGGAACGTCACATAACTCCTCATGGTTAGAGAGTTATGGCCATGTGAAGTTGGAGAACCCTCATGAGTCATCTAGAAGCCCCAAAAGGTTAAAGTAGTCAAAGTGGTTTAAGAGATTTTTAGAAGGTAAATAATAAAGTGAAGTGATGAGTGTACTATAATTCAAAGTGAATACAAAATAAATTATTTAAATAATAAATTTAATGGATAAATTACTAAGTTGACAAGTGGTTAGAAGTGGGTTAGCCCTAAAATAAGGAAAGTGGTTTAAGATGGTTAGAAGGTAACCCCTTGAGGTAAAGTGAAGTGATGAGTGTGCTATAAGTCAAAGTGGATACAAAATAAATTATTTAAATAACAAATTTAATGGGTAAATTACTAATTTGACAAGTGGTTAGAAGTTGGTTAAACCTAAAATAAGGAAAGTGGGTTAAGATGGTTAAAAGGTAACCCCTTAAGGAAGCTACATTAAAGTATAAATAAGAGGCAAGGCTCTCTCATTTTATATCATGCTTGAGAATATTGAATATCTATAGGTGAATGAGGTAACCAAAGGATATCTAAGCCGAATTTCAGAGAGAAGGTGAAGTAAAGAAGGTCGAAATTCAAGGAAGGATAAATTCTTTTGATGAAGCTTTCTAAGGTATGTTATTTACAGGTCATATCACCATTTTTGCAATAATTTTTTTTCTAGAATGATTTAGACTGTGAAATTGATATGACATTGAGAAAACATTTCCAAGTAGTTGGGGTACAAATTTTAGCTTGTGGGTCGTTGTATTTTTGGAGTTACACTCCGTGGAAAATAGGGTTCGTGGCTAGTCCTACAACTAGTCTAAAACAGGTGTTTTGGGTAAAAAAGTCATAACTTCTTCATAACAGATCCAAATTAAGTAAGAAAAAATGTGTTGGTTATAGTACAGTCTGTAGTATTCTATGTAAAATTTTCATATCCATACAAAAAATATTCCGTGCAGGGCACGCTCTACAAGTTCGCTCTCTAGAATAAGCCATAATTCAACAAGGTATGTCTTTTTTCTATAACTCCTTTTTCAAGAGGTTCCAAGTAGTGAAACCTAGAGGAATTACATAAAACACACTGAAGAACATTGTGTACTATTTTTAGATCTTTATTCATTACAAGTACATAGTTATGATTATTTCAAGTTAGGGTTGTTGACTAATCCAAAACTAGTCATGTGAGACTAAAGAAAAGTTTGATGAAAATGCTAGTCTCTTGTTGTTAAAGTTAAGGAAGGTTTGCAGGTATGTGATCATATACACTAGGTCTATTACAGAGTTGCAAATCAGATTTGGATGATGAAATTGATGAGGGCTTTTGGTTGAGGTACATGTTGGGTACATGGTTGAGACAAGTAGTTGATGAGTTGGCACATACATGAGGTGTATAGTTGATGATGTTGGTACATATTGATGATTCATAGTTGATTCATAGTTGATACATGATTGGTACATAATTGGTACATGGTTGGATGCACTTGTTTATGGTACAAGTTGTTTGGTACAGATTGGTGCATGGTTGATGCACTTGTTTATGGTACAGGTTGAGGTACATGTTGATGCATGGTTGATGCATGGTTCAGGTTTATTGGTATAGGTTGTTTGGTGCAGTTTTATTGGTATAGTTTTACAGCAATACATCTCAAAGTGATAGTGTGACAGTGGTTCCATCATTCTACTTATACGTCAGGGCGATTGGATGGGGCAACGACAGGTGGTTGTAGCCACCTCTGGGCTGTAGCCGGAGAACATAGGGGGTTGTAGCCTCCTTATGGTTGTAGCCATATAATTGGGGAGTTGGAGCTTCCCTCAGGTTGTAGCCTGAGAAAGTAGGGGGTTGGAGCCTCCTTCCAGTTGCAGCTGGAAAACAAAGGAAGTTGGTGCTTCCAATGAATGTAATTATTCAAGACATATAAGAAAAAGCATTCTGTGGTTTTCTCCCGCTTTAGGTTTCAACGTAAAACATTGGTGTACTATGTATGTGTATGATTTTTCATTTGTTCATTTCTTATTTACTCTGCATTTATTAAATGATAATGCTACATTGATATAACAGTTGGATTATATGGTTAAAAAACATTAAATTGCTCTATTAATGATTCACCCCCCCTCTCAGTAGTCCAACAAACGTTTTCCCTTGGAGGCCTTGCAAGTCATATTTTCACCCTTAGACGTCACCCATGACCTAGGTTTGTCACTTTGGAGGCATCCATGAGGATATTGGCACATGTGGGAAAGATTTTATGCCTTTGGAGGCCCAACGTTTCATCTCGCTTGCCCAACGTTCTGCACTTGAGGCCAATGTCACCCTAGAGGGGCATGACATCACCCTTGGAGGGATTCTTACATGCAAATTAATTTTATTTTGTCAAATTTTAATTTTTGTAGTAAACTGGCCAGGTTGGCCCAACAATTTTGAATTTAAGTTAATTTTGGGCCTAATTTGGTATAAATAAACAAAAAAGTACATTCATTTTTTATCATCACTCTCACTTGGGAGAGAGGGGGACTAAAATTTTCTCCCTATTGGGTGTACTTGGCTGAAACAGTGAGGTGCAAATCTCCTTGGAGGTTTGTTTTAGCCCTTGGATCAAATTCTTGAACTGTTATGGTGAATTGCATGGTATTTCATGATTATTGTTGGTGCGAGTAAGTGGATTGTTTCCTTTTCATTTGTAAATGTTATGTTAATGGTTTATATTGGTCATACAACATTATGAAATTTCAAGACTTATTTAATGCTTGAAGTAAGAAACTTAAAGTGCTAATTTTCTTGTTTTTCATTTGCCTAGCTTCATAAATTGATCTAATAACTAGTGAAAACCTAAGGCCCTAAAGTGATATCTCCCTTGAGGTATTTACCTAGTTATTGTGCTTAAGATACTTTTCTTCCACAAAATATTCATGAATAAGGAGACGCTAGGGCCTAGAAGCGCATACACCCTAGCTAACCTCCCTTCTCAAGGTCAAGAAACCTAGGAGGACTTAAGGTGTTATTCCTCCTAGGTCTTGTATTTTCTTGAATTGTGTGCATTATCATATGTTCTCATCCTTAGAAGAAGCCACCTCCTTTACTCCATTTACCCATGAAAGGAACTAGTCCTCTTCTTTTACTTCTTGATAAGATTACCAACCTCAACTCAAACTCTTCCACTTGATACTCCACTAACCTAGTCTAGATTACTAACCACTCAGTCGGTTTCTACTAATATCATTGTTACAACCTTTTATTAGCAGCCTTATCAATCCTACTAAGTAACTAAACTAACCTAGAAATTGCACAGGTCAAAGCACTATCACCTTGAGGCTTTAAACTATTTTTTGCTACTGTTCTAAAGTGCATTTCTGAAGCTATTATAAATCACTTTTCTTTTATTGTAACTATTTCTATAGCCACTATTTGCATCTTTTATCATCCCATACTAACAAAAAAACTGTCCAGAAACTTATGCTAGGAAAATTGTTATCATTAAGTGCTAAAAGTGTGTGTTATTGCCTTAGAAAAGTACTCTTTTCTGAAGTGGTATGGTGCTATCATAGATATTAATTTGCAATTGTTACAAATACTTTGACAACCCATTTAAAGTCATTAAGTGAATTGTTTTAATCTAGAAATTGTAAGTGACAAAAGTATTATCATTAGCAAAGTATTTATATCTCATTGTTTATCATCATAATTTGGAATTTCTGAATATAATGTTGTTGCTATACATTTATCTTTTGTTCATACATAATATTTTTTTAGTAGCACACTTTTATCTTGAAGTCACTGATTAAAAGCATTGATATCATTGGTTATTGTTAACGTTTTTTGTTTCATTTGTAAAGGGTGGGTACCATTCATGTTAATTTTCTCTTGACCCTTTAAGCCATACCAAGTGACCTCTTTCATTAGAGTGAGACCTAGAGAGAGCGATAGGTTTTACCTTGTATTATTTCCCTTCATCAACCAAATAGGTCCTAGGACGTCTCCTTTGGAGTGATTTTTTCTCCTTCTAAAGAGAAAGAGGTACTCTATTGGGGTGGCAGTGACAGGGCCACCTTTGTGTTATGCTAATCTAAGTATACTTTCCTTTAGGATTTGGGAAAGTAAATATTGCCCTATAACATTTTCGGCATCGTTTCCAGGGAACACTGAGTCAATATTCCTCAATGACACTTTTTCGGTAAGCCTATTCTCAAAGCCTTCACTTTACAAAGCTTACCTAGCAACTCCACTGAGGGTGATTACCTATTTTCCCTTTGATAATCCCTAGAAGGATTATCTAGCGACTCCACTAATGATAAAGCCAACCATGGCTTCTCAATGGGATCCAGGTAATTTTAAACCCTTGGATATGAGTGAAATTCTGAGATACCCTCGACAAATGCCTCTGAGGTATGAAAATGGATCCTTAGATTCACTAGTAATGATGGGGTTAGAGCTAAAGATCATATGGATAATTTTGGGGATTTCTTTCAACTCCACCCTATCAGTGATGATGTTGAATATTTGGCGATGAAATTTTTCTCTACCACTCTTCATGGTGATGCTAGGAAATGGTATGCTATTCTTCCTGATGCCAACATCACATCTATGGACCAATTAGAAGAAACATTTCTCGAGAAATGGAATATTAAAATAGAAGATATCCACATGTTGATAAAAATACTTGAATACGTTAAACAAACTAAGAATGAGATTGTCAAGGAGTTCCATACTACTTTTGAGGATTTGTTACAACAAACTCCTAGAAGTCATCATCCTAAAGACAAGTATCTCGTTTATCTCTATACCAATTCACTTTCAAAAAAACTAGGATTCCTCATCGATCAAAAGGAGTCGAGAACAATCCAAGAATCTTATCATATGTCTATAGAAATTGAGGCAAATATCTCCTCGCCCAAGGAAGAACATCTCTCTACTCATAAGAGATTAGCTTCGCTTGAGATATTCGTTAGTAAATTACAGGGAAGAGGGGAACAAGTCATCAACCAAAAAAAGGTTGAGGAGAATGATCCTAATGAAGGTTACCAATCCCATAAGGAAGAGAAAGAATTTACTCATGCTTCTACCGAGTATAATGAGGACCTAGTTGAAGAGAGAGAGCCTGAAGATATCAAACATGATGATGAAGTATTAATGTGTGCTCCTCTCTCTGATAAAGCCATCTAAGATCATATTCTTTCTGCACAAGAAGAAGAGAATGAGGTTAGTCATTTTCCTTTTTAGGGTACCCTATTCTATTATTCAGAAGGTGAAGAAGTAAGGGAATCCTTGGACGAGCTAGACCCTTCGTATTGTGATGAAGCTCCAGATGTAGAGGCAATTCATGAGAACACGGTATTGATGCTTGTTCTTCCATTTGATGAAGTCATCCAATCCTTTGAAACTCCTCCACAAGAAGAAGTCAATACAGTAAGTTGTTTCCCTTTCCACTTTGATGATGCTTTATTTTGTGATTTGGAAAGTGAAGAAGTTTTTTTAGAGGATCCCTTGGATGCTTTAATCCCTTCATATTATGATAAAGGAAATGACATGGTTGATAATATTGACGAGTTCATACATGTTGGGAAATGTAAATGGGATGTGATTGGTTATGACAAGGTTCCTATTTACGACATTGAGGATCATTTCCAAATGTTTCCTTTAGAGCTATCATATCAGGTTACTACTAATGCTGACATTTGACAACAAGGAGATGATATAGTTGCAGACATCTTCCAAACGTTCAAGGATGACCTAGTGCTATGTTCTCATGATGATTTCCAGTCATACCTTGAGGATTTTTATGAGCATTCCTTTGAGCACTTGGATTTATTCTATGAAGAATATTATCAACCACCGTTGTGCTGAGATCTTGATAAGGGTGAGAACGTTGCTTGCATGAAGCAGGATACTTGTGACAAGGTTTTCCAACACCCTTTGATTACTTTACCTCGTTATGTCACTAAGGATGCAATTGGGAAACATGTCCCTTGTCCCAAGTTTTCTCTAGAGAAGAGCCTTCTTTTAGAATTCAAGGGTAGGTTGAATACCTTAAGAAGAAGTTTATTATCTCAATCTTTCAACTTTCCCTTAAGAAATTGTCAATTGTCCTCTACATTCTTGTTAGTAACTTCTCGTACTTTGAGGATTGATGACGTTCAAGGTAGTTAACCTTAAAAATCTTTGAGCCAACCTCTCGAGTCTTCGACCTTCCATGATCCTTTTATGAGATGGATTGAGCACTTTTTTAAAAGTGTGACTTGGCATGATTTTGTTCCCCCCCACCTCCATGAGCTAGACCTTACGATTTCATATGATATAATGCATGCTCTAACTCATGTTATTTTTGTTCTTAACTTGTCATTTTTTTGGTTTATGATGAATCACAGAGGCAGGTATTATGAGGCATTGCTAGGATAGTTTTACTATTTATATGACTACACCTAGAATTCAACCAACAGGCAAGTAGAAGTAGG
Source organism: Picea engelmannii (assembly GCA_009831015.1). Taxonomy (NCBI): domain Eukaryota; kingdom Viridiplantae; phylum Streptophyta; class Pinopsida; order Pinales; family Pinaceae; genus Picea; species Picea engelmannii. Next base: position 180,029 of record ML776808.1, read on the forward strand.
TAGGCATTTGCATCCATTGTACATACCATTGCATATCATTCTAGTATAGTTGTAGTTGCATTTTCATATTTTCTTTTCTTCATTTGTATATATGTATGTTCATGATCATATGTTAGATTCATAATTCTTTTATTTTGATGGAAAAGGGGTGATATCACCACCCTATATGTTATTAATATTCTTTGTTGAGATTTATCAAGCACATTTCATACCAGAGATTTTGAGGTTCTCATGTGCTCTACGGTGAGCACATTGTCCCTAAGTTGGAGCCATATGTTATCTGATAGCCTAGGGATAACTAAGGAGATCATTTCTCTAGGCCCACAGGTTCCATACATGGAGTGTTGAGATTTAGACGACCTAAGAATAGCCCTAGAGGACCCCTCCACATATTGCCAGCAACATTGTCCATTACACTTGCTTGGTCCTCAAGTGGTAGTGGGTATTGCTCCATGAGGTAATGAGTCCAGGTATCATGGTATGTATCGCTCTGGTTTTTGAAGCACTTGAACATGTTGTATTGAATCCTTCTTCATTTCATGATGTTTTCTTGGAAATTATGCTCTTTTCCTTGTTTAAACCTGGGAGGGTGACACTGTGCCCTAATAAGTTTATTTCCCTTTAGGATGGGTTGCTACTAGGTGGATATTGAAGAGTCATCATCCATTCCTCCATACTTACCACTTTCCATATTTATTCCTTCCATCTCCCCATATTTTTGGCATTGGGATTGGATACACTAGGAAGGGTTGTACCTTACCTCGCGGGAAGAAGGGATTAAAGGCCCAGAGGGAAAAGTAGCTGGAAAGAGTTAAAAGCCAATTTTGAAACCTTCAAGATGCTTCGCCCAGGGACCCTGAGAAAGCAGTGAAAATATTCTCAGTAAGAAAAGGGGATCCACAAGATAACATGAACACTCAAGGTATTAGTTGATGGATAGGAGGTCTCATCACAAGACAACCTATTATGACCATGGACATGTAGAGGTGTGACATTACCACCTATCTAGTCACCAAGCCAGGGTAGTGGCTCTTGGTGGCATAACCAAGAGAAAGGGGGTCTCATTACGAGCTAGCCTTCTCATTTCCATGAAATGTTTTGTGGATAACATTGTCACCTTTGGTCACCAAGCCAGGAAAATGGCCCTCAACTATTCCCTTTTAGCACAAAAGAAAATATCAAAAGAAATAAAGCTAATAATGAATGACAATGAATGGGATATGAAACAATTGCATTCATGACAAGGTGCAACTCACCCTCCACAAAGGCGCCCACACATAAGACTCTACATTTCCATGTTATCACATGCACCCCATGCCCAAAGTCTTACCCAATGCCACCTCATACACTTGAATGACTTGGACCATACTCCACTTGGGAAACAACCCAGACTTAAGGGGGATTAGTCAAATAGGACATCCTGAGACCCTTTCCAAAACTAAACTTTTTAAATTCATAATGTCTTTGAGCATTTTTTTGGGGTTACAAGGATTTGATGCACATGTTCATGTGATTTAATTATTAGATGTGATTTACATGCTATGATCCTTGTGAATTATGGACCCGTGGAGGGCATATTTGTTGTCTCTGCAAGACCTTTCCCAATGAACATATGTGTATGAGGGAATGACTACTTTGGACCTTCATGAGGACTCAAAACCCACTGATGGATGTTGAGACCCCAGCGAGGGGGAAAGACAAAGATTGAAGAATTGCACCATGAGAAAGAAGGGTGGTGCCTTTGGAGGCACTTTGGACGTCATCTTTGTAGCCCACTTGAACGTTGGACTTTGGAGGCCTTGGACGTCATCTTTGCAGCTCTAGACATCACCCATGAGATATGGTTGTCACTTTGGAGGCATCCATGAGGCTATTGGCATGTGTGAGAAAGATTGTAGGCTTTTGGAGGCTTAATGTTTCATCTTCCTTTCCCAACGTTCTACACTTGAGGCCCAAAATCACCCTAGAGGGGCATGACATCACCCTTGGAGGGATTCTTACATGAAAATTAATTTTATTTTGTCAAATTTTAAATTTTGTAATAAATTGGCCAGGTCGGCCCAACAATTTTGAATTTAAGTTAATTTTAGGCCTAATTTGGTATAAATAAACAAAAGGTACATTTGTTTTTTATCATCACTCTCACTTGGGAGAGTGGGGGACTAAAATTTTCACATTATAGGGTGTACTTGGCTGAAATAGTGAGGCACAACTCTCCTTGGAGGCTTGTTTTAGCACTTGGATCAAAGTTTTGAAGTTTTATGGTGAAATGCATGGTATTTCATGATTATTCTTGGTGCAAGTAAGTGGATTGTTTCCTTTTCATTTTCAAATGTTTATGGTAATGGTTTATCTTTCTCATACAAGATTATGAAATTGCATGACCTATTTAATGCTTGAAGTAAGAAACTTGAATTGCTAATTTTCTTGCTTTTCATTTGCCTAGCTTCATAAATTGATCTAATAACTAGTGAAATCCTAGGGCCCTAAAGTGCTAGCTCCCTTGAGGTCTTTACCTAGTTATTGTCCTTAAGATACTTTTCTTCCACAAACTCTTTAAGAAGAAGGAGGCGCTAGGGCCTAGAAGTGCCTACACCCTAGTTAACCTTCCTTCTCAAGGTCAAGAAACATACGAGGACTTAAGGTGTTATTCCTCCTAGGTCTTGTATTTTCTTGAATTGTGTGCATTATCATATGTTCTCAGCCTCAGAAGAAGTCGCCTCCTTGACTCCATTTACCCTTGAAAGGCACTAGTCCTCTTCTCTTACTTCTTAATAAGACTACCAACCTCAACTCAAACTCTTCCACTTGATACTCTACTAATTTACTAACATATTCTAGATTACTAACCACTACGTCTGTTGATGCTAATATCATTGTTACATCCTTTTCTTAGCATCCTTATCAATCCTACTAACTAAGTAAACTAACCCATAAATTGCACAAGCCAAAGCACTATCACTTTGAGGCTTTAAAATATTTTTTTCTACTATTCTAAAGTGCATTTCTGAAGCTATTATAAATCACTTTGTTTTTTTGTAACTATTGCTATAGCCAATGTTTGCAGCCCTTATCATCCCATACTAACAACAAAGCTTCCTAGAAACTTGTGCTAGGCAAATTGCTATCATTAAGTGTTAAAAGTGAGTGTTATTGCCTTAGAAAAGTACTATTTTCTGAAGTGGTTTGTTGTTGTCATAGCTATTAATTTGTTTCTATTACAAACACTTTGAAAAACCCTTTAAATTCATTAATTGATTTGTGTCAATGCAAAAATTGTAAGTGACAAAAGTATTATCATTAGCAAAGTCTTTATATCTCATTGTTTGTCATTATAATTTGCAATTTCTGGATACATAGTTGCTGCTATACATTTGTCTTTTGTTCATACATAACCAAGTGACTTCTTTCATTTGAGTGACCTGGAGAGAGGGGTAGGTTTTACCTAGTATTATTTCCCTTCATCAACCAACTAGGTCCTGGGATGTGAGTGAGTTTTTCTCCTCCTAAAGAGAAAGAAGTACCCTGTTGGGGTGACAATGACAGGGCCACCTCCATGTTACGCTAATCTAAGCCTACTTAGCTTTAGGCCTTTAAAAAGTACAGATTGCAGGATAACAAGCCCTACCGCATCCAGCATCCTTTGTAAATGGATCTCAATGGAAAGTTCTGATAATATATTAAAGTACACTACATATCAGGATGGATATCATAGTGCTAGTGACATGCATATTGTCTTCAAGTCAAGGTGGATATCGTAGTGCTAATGACGTGAATATTGTCTCCAAGTTGAGGTGGCAGGGGGAGGAGGTTGGTTAGGTGTATGGTTAGGAAGGGGCATTCGTTAGACAAGCAATGGGCATCTGGAGGATTCTGCACCACTTTTCAACGTTTATTTGCAGCTGCTACGATGCTTTCAAGATATTCCCTTACGTTAAAAATTCTTATTTCTGTTCGCACTGAGTCGCTCCAGCTGGTTAATATTATTTTCTACAGAGAAAGCTGTATTTGGTTTTACAGCGCCCAAATGCCTGTACTCGATTCAAAGTGGGCAAGAAAGAGATTTGTAACAATTTAAAAAACAGGTTCTGGTAATATATCTTGTCATCAACTCACGAGAACAGCCTGTTAAAACTATGCAGACAAGTATCGTATAATATAGATTTCGTAACGTTTAGAAGTACTTCGAAATCAAAAGAATGGAGCAGGCAGCGAGAAGGAATCTAATGATTTGGAGCGAATTATTTTATGGGACAAGAACTTCTCAGAGAGCTGTGCTGCTGATGGCGGTGATTATTTATATAAATGTCTGTGCTGTAAAACGTCGAAGCAATTCGCCATTTTCAATGTGGAGACAGGGTGACAGGAAGGCTCTGACTTTTCGCAGCAGATCATTTTCACAGGCATGCATTCTGTACTGTCAATACAATGATTATAAAATGCTCCACTGTCCGCCATTGTTTCTCTCTGTCAATGATGTAAGAGTAGCGGCAGTTTGTTAAATTTATATCGGACAGGTTGTTGCGCCGTACAAGGAGTAGAAAATCATTTGAAATACTGAACTTTTTTGGAATAAAACTGTACCTGAACTCTGGGATTGCGTAGCCGGAACTCGGAAGAATGTTATGGCGGGAACTATTTTTCAAATAGAGACGACTTTGATTCAGAATACGTGACGATGGATTCCAGTGATTGATTAAAGCCGTATCTGGGATTGCGTAATCTGAACTCGGAAGAATGTTACAGCGGGAACTATTTTTCAAATAGAGACGACTATGATTCGGAATAAGTGACAGATGGATTTTAGGGATTGATTTAATAAAATATTAATGGAATTGTATCTGTCAATTTTTCCGTTTGGTTGGTAAGGTTTTTTTTTCCGTTTGGTTGGTATAATTGGAGCGTCTCAAAGGTTTTTTAGCGGGTTGAATTCATTTATGCATTCAGAAATGCAATTTAAAAAACAAAAAATAGATATTTTATCCAAATTTACATTTCAGGATTCCAGCCAAAAACCCCAAAAGATAGAACTTTTAGCCAACTCCCTAGATTTATGCTAAGTTGTAAATTTTGTTATAATTTAATTGTTAATTTATAAGTGTAGAGAAGTTTATAATTTCTTTATAAGTTGTAAAATAGATTATAATTTAGTTGTTAATTTCTTATGCCTATAGTTATTATTGGTGATAGTTTTCAAATGTGGATTGCTTCAAAAACCATGTTTCCTAAAATAATTAATTAATAGTTTATAAGGGGCAGATTTACACTATTTTCATAAATATCTTGGTTTTGGGTAGTTAATTAATTTTTTTTTGTATTTAAGGCGAATCATAAGCAATTTTATGTCTTACTCTAAGATAAAAAAACAGTTGTAAATCTTAATCCACAATTAAAAAATTATTTTAATGAAAATAATATTCACAAGAACTTTAAACATTAATTTTTCACACAATTTAATTTCAAAAAACTCATAAAAACATTAATTTTTCACACAATTTAATTTCAAAAAACTATTGTGAAAACCTTCACTCCTAAATTTATTATTTTCCTCACATTTAACAATACACTTTTTTTTAACAACAACATTTTTTATATTTCACTTAAAAAAATGTTCATAAACACTATTATATGTAAAGAAAAATTGTTAATATATAAAACTAGCTTACCACGTTGAAGACCCATTTTACAATTTAATATAAAAAATGTTTAAGTCCAGAAGTGCTTTTATAATTCAATATTAAAAAGATGTATAATTCCTACCAATATCAACATATTTAAGAATTCAAAAAGATCATTTAAATTTATAACAATATAGTAATATAAATTATCATATTGTATGAGTTGAAGTAGATATAAATTTAATTAGAAAGTTCTCATTCAAGACTCTAGTCTTGAGAGGGATGAAGAGGAACCTTAAAAAATAGTTTAATATTTTAATTTATATTATTAAAAATAACCTTTTCACTTGTGAGTCAAAGTAATCGTACTATTAAATAATGCTGATATAGCATAACTTGTAATTTGATTTTGAAACTTAAACACGTGTTGAAAATTGAATAATTGACTTTCAACTCTAAATGCGTAGGAGTTAAGTCTTGCATATCATACTCGTACAAAAATGAATATGGGCAAAATGTTGTGTACTCTTAAATAAATTAATCTTAATTAATGAATGAATGTAATTTTTTGGTTTCAAACCTAGCTACCTAGCTAGTGTGATAGATTTTGTAATAGAGAAGAAATATCTAAAAAAATCCATCAATTTAGAGTGTCATTCTCAAGTGATTTTGATGGTTTAGATGTTTTTGGGTAGTGCTTGTTTAGCCAAAGATTAATCTCACTAGCAAACAAAAAAAATAATGTATTTTTTTGACAAATTTAATAAAACTAAAATTAATTTTGAAATTTATAATTTGGAAAGAGGAAACACATATTTTTAATCATTAAAGGCACTTAAATTATATTGGTAGACTTTAGCAGTCAAATTGTTGCGAGGAGGATGCCCCTTGTCCCATAAAAAAGGGGGTCTCATACACCAATTTAAGTCCCTTGTCCCACAAAGAAGGGGGTCTCATACACCAATTTAATGTCTGGCTTTAAAATTAGATTATTATTATTATAAAAAGATAATAATATAAAAATATGCATTACTAATACATATATTGCACATACTACACAATGTAGATTTATTAAATACATGTAAATGTGATTTTTTTATAATTTTTTTTTGACAAGAACTGGTAGATAATATATTGATCAAAAATTGGCGATTGAAGCATGCAAAGAGGTACAAAAAGAGCAACAAAATCCAATTGTAATGCCAACATCAATAGCATTCATGTTATTTGCCTATCTATCCCTATATCTGCCTAGACTTTACTGTGTTTGATTACATTCCAAAATTTTTGAGTGTAAACACTGTAAAATATGTCTAGGATACATATAGTCAAATAATACATTAAATACTTGACTGATGAGCATGGATGGGATATTCTTCTTCCATTTTCGCCTCCTATAATGGTTGATTCCATTCAATTCTAGATTGCTCTACTCGTGGGGAAGAGGTATTGTTGGATGAAGATTCTATAAGTGTTGGAGGTGATTGTTCCCTCTACGTCTGCAATTGTTCCATTTGAGCTCTAATAACATCCAATTCATCATGTTGTTGTCTCATGAAAATCACTTTCTCTTAGATTGTCGAGCCTCTACCCATACTAGATCTCATTTTCAAAATATTGATCACACTACCAACCTTCCTAACCTCTTAACTCAACAAAAGTATGGTGATCTTGGAAAGCTTCTCTTAATGCTTTTCGAGCACAGAAACAAAATTCTAAAGAATCACAAGT
>ML776808.1:191833-204983 GCA_009831015.1 Picea engelmannii
GTTGTCATCCCAGAAATGACAACTATCCATATACCAATCATCACAATCTGCCTCAAAATCATACCAAGCATATATTTCTTGATTATATTCATCCCCGAGGCCCTCCATAAGAAATATCTCCTGCATGTTATTCAATGAATCTTGAATACTACGAAAACTATCATTGAGGCCGTATGTGAGGCTGTGTGTGAGGCTGTTTGTGAGGCCATGTGCAAATGCATTCAATCTATCATCCAATTGGGCTTTGAATGATTCAAGAATTTCTTTCAAGGTTTGAGATGAAATAGCCATCTGAGAACCCTATGAACTCTTCGGTCCTGCATCCGTCACGAAAAAACTCAAAAAATAGACCCAATAAGTTTCGACAGAAAATCGCGGTTTTTTTTGGAAAAACCCTAAAAAATTGTTGAACTTAATATGCTCATAACTTCACTTCCCGGACTCTGTTTTGGCTGATTTTTTTTTTTAAATTGGGTGAAATTGTGAGAAGAACTCAGATCTGTAATTTATTTGGGCAAATTCAGCCTCCAAATTCTACAGAAATAAAAACAAATCGCCCCGCCGTCTGCAGAAAAACCCTGAAAAATTGCAGATTTTAAAACCTCGGTATCTTGACCTTCCGGACTTTGTTTCGGATGATTTTTTTTTTATAACTTGGGTGCTTTTCTGAGAGGGACTCATATATACAACCCTTTTCTGCAAATTTTACATAGAAATATACTGAAAATGTCTGGAATGTCGCAGCCCTATTTTTTCTTCTCCAAAAAAATAAATCTGTAAAAATAAAAAATAGTTGCCCACAACTCCGGCCAAGGGAAGTGATATGATACCAATTGTTAAGATCCAAATAACTGAATACAAAAGCACCACAACAGATATACAAGAACAATATGCAAAATCTTCTTTATTACTATCAAACCCTTGAGGTAGGGAAACACCATACAATGGATCCTATTATGGAAGGGATCCTCTCCTGTTCACTTGCCTCTTCGAGGGGGCATCCTCCTAATGAACTTCAGCTCCAAATACAATATTTCTCTTCATGTCTCATTACATTGCTTGAACCCCTTTATATAGTGCTACCATCACCTAAGAACATTCTAGAGGAAGAATCTTCTAGAAGTAGAACCTTCTAAGAAGTCCTCTTACATTTATTATATCTAACTACCATAGTGGACCTTATTTAATAATATAGTGGACCTAGTCCACCTTACATTGAATGACCTCCACTATTATCACTATGGGCCCTCTGGGCCCCTCCACTACCTCTCTAGCTACCTTACAGACATATTCCACTTGGAGGACAAAGATCACATGTAAAGGGCCTATGTTATGAACTGAGGTCATGTTCATGGCTAATGTGCCTTAGATATCCAATTATGGTGTAAATCCATTATTTTCCTCCCTTGATTATGATCAAGGCCATGAAACCCATCCCTATTGTGCAAAATTTCATGACCATGCCCATATCCCACTTGTATACTGAAGATCCACTTTAAGGGGTATATATTTTGGTTCAAGGCCTTTGTCATCACTCATTAGCTCAAGAATCTTAATTCTTGGCCTAATTCTCTGGATTTCTCTTTGAAGCATGGTTAAGGCCCCGAGACCCATCCATAGTGCAAAAAATATTCTAATGGAACCCATATCCCACTCTATGGACACCGATCTCCTATATAGGGAATGTTTTGTGGTTTTTGGTCTTTCTCATAGCCCTTGGTCCCTAGAAACTTCATTTAGGGCCTCAAGGCCTTATTTTTCTCTCATGCCCACCAACAAGGCCTAGAGACCCATTTTTACTGTCTAAGACATTATAGGAGCAATGATATTCCACTTGGAGGCCAAATATCCCCTTTAGAGGGCCTTTGTGGTGGTTTGAAGCCTTGTTCATGGCCCATGAACCTTAGAAGCTTCATTTAGAACTTAATTCCCTTGTTTTCCTCCCCTTACAATGGAAATTCCCTACATCCCATCCCTCAAGCGTAAAACCTCCTAAGAGAATCCATATTATAAAGGCCAAATATCCTCATTCGAGGGACTACATGGTGGTTTGAGGTATCAATCATGGCCTCGACATTCAATTTATATTCTTTTTGGTATAAGCAATTGTCTATGAAAAAACATAAAATGATCACAGCGTACACATCATAGATATCTTCAAGACATTTTTAATGAGCTAAAGGATGCCACAAACAGATGTGAGGCTAAAAATTTATGGAAAAATTACTAAAATAAATTTGTTATGCAAAAAATAAGGTGCATGCATTGTGGAATGTGCACGTGTTCTTAGAACATGCTCATTTCTAACATGCACCTGTGTTCGGGGAGGCATCGAGTATTTTGTTAAAGATATGCACGTGGTTTGTTGCATGTTTGTGTTCCCAAATTCTCCATTGCCACTTTTTCAACCATCAACTTCATGCAAATGCCCAAATATAAAACCTTCTATAAAAAACACATAAAAAATATGAAATAAAAGTCCAAACAAAGAGAGTTGAGAAAACAATAAATAATATCTTCTTCAAAGTAAGCAACAAAATATTGAAACTTTGTGAAGTGGCTTTAAAGTAATGCAAATCATATCCTTAGAATATTGTTTGATGTTGAATAGAAAGAGATATCTTCTTTACATTAAATTTACCTACCACACATGTATGATAGGGGTAGCTCAAGGGGTTAGCTTAATAAGTCATTGCGGATGTTGTTAACAATTTGACTATTTTCATATTATTAATTGTGTAATTTAAATCTTGGTGGATGAGGTGTACTAGGCTATACAACCAAATTTACTAAAAATATTATGACATCCCCATACCATCATTGACGATTTGATAAAATGGGTTCTATGGTGACGAAAACTTTTTTTAACATAATTATAAATTAAATTAATTAAATTTACAAAAAATCTAAAAATATATAAAAATTATTTTAAAAATATAATAAATAAACATTAATTAGAAACATCATTATTATTAAAAAAATAAATATGGAATATAGTACAATTTAAATTTTGACATAAAAACTACTTAAATTTAGTATAATTTCAATTTTATATAAAATATAAATATTTTTTTTTATTTCATACATATTAGAAAAACAATTCATATTATAAGGTTCAACAACAAAAGTATTTTATAAACATATTTAAATATATAATATGTTATTCACAAGGAATTGAATCTAAGTAAGGAAGGTAATAATCATTCCTCCCAACCACTCATCTATATTCAATGGATTTTCTCTCTCTTTCTCTCTGTCTCTATATATAATAACAACCAACATAGATTTTAATTCACAATCTATGTTGGTAGATTTGATCCTAGTTAATATCAATTTAAATATTAACATTATATTATTTAGATTTTTTTTTAAATTTTAATTAAATATAATTATACAATATTTTTTTGCCTCGGATGGGGTGACACATTGCACATTACCGCCACCTGGTATAGTGCCCAGCCTCGATTTAAATGCGGCAGGCCGCTCCCCATCTATTCAACATTAACGATGGGAGTAGGCCATTATAGCTGACCTCCAGGTGAGTGACTTCTCCCTCGCGGGAAAGGGCCGACCCTGCAAGCATTTAGTATGGCAGAGTTATTGCGAAGCCATGTGCATCCATCCCACAAGATTGTGAAAGCGAAGAGGCATGGTCACATTCGACTCATTCTTGCTCTACAATTTTTCGTTGGTAGTGAGCTCTGGTGCGTTTTTCTCTGCATCCTTTCGAATTTTCTAAGCCCTGGTGCGTTTGATACCCACTCCTTCTCCATGATTCCTAGAGAGCGAGGCAAACCTTATCGGGGGTCATCTTGGTACACCCACGCTGCTCAACGCCAAAGGAGACAACATCTGGAAAGAACACTCTCGCTAACCAACTCCATTCTTTGTCAGAGAGCAAAGGTAGCCCGTCTCACACTCCAGGCTTTTGCAATTGAGTCTGCGATGGAGGAGTGCGCTCAAACCCCACCAACACAGCTCTCACTCTTGGATAATTGGCAGCCCACAGGCACTACACAAGAAGAAAATCCTCCAACTTCACCTGAAACTCAAGCTAGAAGTAGCATGAGGGGGAGGCTTGATGAGGAATTCCCAACCTGTTATGTCGAGGAAGTACCCTACACGGAAGACACTCCAACTGCCCTGGAACCTCAGGCAAGAGACATCACAAGAGGGAGGCTCTGTGAGGAATTCCCAACGTGTTATGTCGAGGAAGTGCCTTACATGGATGTGGTCTTGCAGGGGATCTGCACGATAATGTTGCACCATACAGACATAACAACCATGGACAAGGGTGAGGGCAGCGTAGACGTAGAGGCGGTTATTCCAGGCGAGGCAGACACAAAGGAAATGAAGGTAACTCCGGACGAGGGCGACGAAACCCCGACGCCAATTCCCAACCGAACTATGCATGTACATTCTGGTGCCCAACCACCCTTCCTCCACACGACACACTTGGATCTAGTGTTTGAACTACGAGGACAGATGGCGGACCAGGAGCATAGAGCCCTCCTAATGGGACAACGTTTGGATATGCTTTTGGATGCTTACTCCAATGCCTCGACAAATTGAAAATGCCCAACGTGTGCCCAACTGTTTTTCATCCAGGCCAGAGTAGCGCGGCAGGAGGACGAGGAAGACAGGCCACTGGGTATTTGATCTTGTTAATTTTATTCTGGTTTTCTCTTTTACTTCCAGCCATGCTGGGGCTCCTTTTTGCTTTAACTCTTGTTGTTCAGAGTCAAGTCGATGCATGACCATCTTTCTTGGTTTCCTTCGGGCAGGACAGATGGCGAAACCATCTTTTGTTTTCTTTTGTCCAAAAGAAACATACTTACCCCAAATTGTGCTGGTTTCTGGTGAAATGGAGACACACTTGACGGCTGCAGCACCACTATATCTCTCTGTATCTTTTTGTTAATATAATATAATAGGCAACACCCCTTTTTTACTTAAAAAATAAAAATAAAAAATTATATAATATTTTTATTAAAATATAATTTTTATTTTTAAATTTTTATTTTTCAAAATAAAATTGAATTCATTACTTTCAAAAATTCTATTACTTTTAAATTGTACATTCTTAATATTTAATATTTTCAATTTCAAAACATAAAATAAAAATAAAATATTAACTAAACATCATTGTTATTGAAGATTTAATGTTAATAACATTTCAATTTTCATATAAAAATTACTTATTCCTTTTATTTCATCCAAAAGTATATTAGAAAAGTATTATATATAATATTTTATTATTTTTTTAAATTTTTTATATAATCCAAATCGAGAGGGGGTAGGCTATGTATAGACGAGAAGATATCTTATCCCATAAACAAGAAGGTCTCATACACTAATTAGGTATCTGGCTTGACCGTAACCTTAAAAATAGATTATTATTATTATTATTTAATATCTTATTAAGATTTATAAATATCATTTTAGAAATTAACAATATGAAAAACATTTATATATATCTTATTTTTTAAAAATTCTTCATATATATAATATCTTATTAAAAATTTTAATTATCATTTTAGAAATTAATAATATGATATTAAGTAAGTAAATTCAATTTTAATATAAAAACTACTTACTATTTTATAAAACCATCTCACATATATAATATTTTATTTTAATTTTTTTTTCATATATACAACTTTACACATTAAATGAACTTAATAATTAAGAATATATGTTTAGTGTATCACATATATAATATTTAATTTTTAATTTTTTTTTATATATACAACTTTACACATTGAGTGAACTTAATAATTAAGAATATATGTTTACTTTTAAGTTCAAATCAATCACTATAAGATGAAATTATTATTATTATAATTTTAAAAATTAACATTATAATATTTAGATTATTTTAAAAATTAATTTTATAATATTTAGATTTATATTTTTTAAATATATAAATAAATTCATTATTTTAATATTTTTAAATTATAAATCTCAATAACTAACTAGTATATTCCATTCCAACAATTTCTTAATTTTTAACCAAATTTCTAATAAAAATGTTAAAAAATATATAAAAAAAATCCAAATCCATATTTACACGACACTATTCACTATTCAGATTTAAACTTCGATTAAGGCGAACAATTGATTTATATGAAAACAGACGTTACAGTCTAAAATCATTACATGCAGACGTTATTCATTCTTTTGTTGGAGTTGAAAGTTGGTTTATATGAAAATAGACGTTACAGTTTTGAATCATTGCATACGGAAGTTATTCATTCCCCTTCGGCGTCCCTTCATCTTTTCCTCTTATTTTCTGATCAGGAAAAAGAGAACGAAACGTCTTAAATACATGCAAAACGGACCTCTGCGTTCCATTCCAATTTAAAACCAGCCATTATCAGTAGCTCTGTACCAATCTTTTTCCCAGTTCAAATAAGCCATATTTGTTCCTCAAACAGTCTGGACATACGTTGTCAGAATGACAAATTCCAAGGTGCCTGTTAAACTGTTGTTCGTGTTATTTCATAAGCAGATTGTGCTAATAGCCGTATACATGGAATATAATTTTTTCTGCTCGAGGTTTCATGTTTGCCTTCTTAAACTTGCAGGTAGAGCTGAAAGATTCAGAGAAGCGTATGGAGGATCCCATAGCTGTTGAGAAGAAAGTGGATAATACTGCAGCTTCTGAGGTTCCAAAGGGACCTGAAATTCAGAGTGGTTCGCTGGAAATTGTACGCCATGCGTTTCAGGCAGAGAAGGAACCAGCGATTGAAATGCCTTCTGAGGAGGCACGTATAGGTTTTGTTCCTTTCCACCAGTGTAGAAAACCAGGGACAAATCATCATATCAGTCTTGATTCATATGTATGAAATATTCATAGGGATAATTTTTTTTTTTGTGATGTCAGCTTTTCTCAACTTTTTAAGGTTTGCACCTATCTTTGAAGAAAGAAATTTGTTTCCTGTATAACTTTGATAAAAAATGAAGATAAAAATAAGATCAATTTTATCATTTTTTTAGTTTTATTGATACAGTGGCCTAAATTCATTTTATATCTATTAAGCTTAAATAAATAAAAAGGTTCCAAGAAAGTTCCCAGTGTATAGGTTACAGTCTGTGAAGGTGGCTGCTATTTTATATATAGGTTTATATAATCCTCTCATCTTTATCTATATATTTATATATGGGTAGTCTTCTTCTCACCCATGTTCAACATGGTATTTAGCTTTCTTCACTCAGTAATGAGTGGGTTTGATGGTTAAAAACAATTATTTCTTCCTGTCACTTATGTTGTAGGGTATTTAGCTTTCTTCGCTGAGTAATGAGTGAGTTTGATGGTTAAGAACAACTGTTTCTTCCTCTCACCCATGTTGTAGGGTATTTAGCTTTTTTGGCTGAGTAATGAGTGAGTTTGATGGTTAAGAACAACTGTTTCTTCCTCTCACCCATGTTGTAGGGTATTTAGCTTTCTTGGCTGAGTAATGAGTGGGTTTGATGGTTAAGAACAACTGTTTCTTCCTCTCACCCATGTTGTAGGGTATTTAGCTTTCGTGGCTGAGTAATGAGTGGGTTTGATGGTTAAGAACAACTGTTTCGTCCTCTCACCCTTGTTGTAGGGTATTTAGCTTTCTTTGCTTAGTAACGAGTGGGTTTGATGGTTAAGAACAACTGTTTCTTCCTCTCACCCATGTTGTAGGGTATTTAGCTTTAGTGGCTGAGTAATGAGTGGGTTTGATGGTTAAGAACAATTGTTTCCTCCTCTCACCCATGTTGTAGGGTATTTAGCTTTCTTTGCTTAGTAATGAATGAGTTTGATGGTTAAGAACAACTGTTTCTTCCTCTCACCCATGTTGTAGGGTATTTAGCTTTCTTCGCTGAGTAATGAGTGGGTTTGATGGTTAAGAACAACTGTTTCTTCCTCTCACCCATGTTGTAGGGTATTTAGCTTTAGTGGCTGAGTAATGAGTGGATTTGATGGTTAAGAACAACTGTTTCTTCCTCTCACCCATGTTGTAGGGTATTTAGCTTTCTTTGCTTAGTAATGAGTGGGTTTGATGTTAAGAACCACTGTTTCCTTTTTGGAGATCATAACTTCAAATTTAGATCTTCAAATTTAGAGGGAGTAGGGTATGTATATCTCGTTAGACTTTAGCATTGGCTTACCAGTAATGAATAAGCCTAATAATTAATAACATGTGTTTTCTCTTTGATATATATCTCCTTAAATTCTAGCGATGATCTAGCAATGATTGAGTAGAGTATGTATATCTCCTTAAACTTTAAACTAATGATTGAGTAGAGTATGTATATCTCCTTAAACTTTAAACCGTTAATAAATAGATTAATATCATTATAATATTATGTTGTTTTTCTCATGTTGTATGTCTGATGGTGTTCTTCATTTTGCCAGGGAGGGGAAACAGCGGCTCCTGTGACGCCTTTGAAGCAAGATAATATTTCGAAAGAAGCGATTACAGAGAAATCTCCAGAGGTTCGTATCGGCGCTTCTCCTGCCGAGCTTGTTCCAGCCTCTCTACATAAAGACGGGATGCGGCAGCAGTCTTCCGAAGAAATTCATCCAGATAACATAGAGAAAGCTAAGCACTTGCAACATGAAGATTTTGCGTCCTATCAGACACAAGTCGAATCAATAGTTAACAGAAAGTTTGCCTCTGACCATGATTTGGCCACCGCTTCATATTCTCTCCGGCCACTTTATGCCAGATTTAGAGAAATGAAAGCAGAACTTGACCACGTCGTGTCTAACCTTGCAAGACTCACTCACTCCATGGATCTGGCTGCTAAAGAACGAGATGAGCTGAGAGGCAGGATTGACGAGCTAACCACCGGTGAAATGGCCCAGATACACTCAGTACCTTCTGCAGATATGTCGCGATTGAAACTATCAGTTGAACGAGTACAGAGCCTTATAGAACAAGTATCGGGCGAGCTTTTAAGTTGCGTTGAAAGAAGTTTTCCCGGCTTTATGCAGCCCATGTGGCACAGTTCACCAAGGGCTCTCACGGAGCTCTATATTTGTTCTGTGGTGAGTCAGACAATGTTTTCAGGCTTTGAGAATGAAAATTTTATGGTGAACGAAGGTGCCTCGGCCATTTTGGATTTAGAAACGCTCAGGAATAAGTCCAGGAGAAAGTATCTGGAGTTTTGCAATAGGAGCGCGCAGAACCTTATGATGTCAGATCATTTATTCTATCAATTCGCATCCGAAAAGAAGACTGCAGTGCTGAAGGATGTGAAGAAGATCATGCTTGTGGGAACGGTGGATCTGCGTGAGGCATTAATGAGTGGAGACATTGGGGGAAGGCTTGAAGATTTAGCCAAGGAAGTGTGGGCAATGCACAAGCTATCTCTGTCCATGGAATGGAGGGCCAGGATTCTGAGAGTGCGGAAGGGAGTTAGGTTTGACGAGAGATGGATGGAGGCGGTGAATTCTCCTCCTTCTCGAGGTGATGAAGATGCAGTGGAAGAAGTTGAAGTTAAATTCGTGGTCATGCCTGGCTTTCAAGTTTTGGATACTATTGTGTCTCCGTGCAGAGTTCATGTAGTGTGAAGCAGCCACATGAAAAATAATATGCTATTGATATGATTTATGGTATGGCAATTATATAAATAATGTGTCCTCAACTGCATTTCACTTCCATAGAGGAGGGCTATTCTTTAACATATTATATGATCTTCTATGCTATTAATAAACATCACAATGATGGGACATTCCCTGTCCAGAATTTGTTTATCATGTTTTCTGAAAATTTAAAAAACCTTAAAATCAATATTATTAAGTAAATTGTGATTATCATGTTTTTTAAAAATTTAATGTCTTAAAATCAATATTGCTAAGTCCACCTACAATATTATTACATTGTGCTTATCATGTTTTTTAAAAATTTAGTAAGTCTTAAAATCAATATTATTAAGTCCACTACTTATTGTTTAAATTTTATTTACAATTCATTTTTATAATTTAATAATAAAATAATAAAAAATGAAGGAGATGGAGATGACACATTTGCATCGTTCTTTTAGACTTCTTCATTGGGGCACCATATGATGAGCATTCAAATATCTACTGTTTAAATTTTATTTACAATTCATTTTTATAATTTAATAATAAAATAATAAAAAAATTGAAGGAGATGGAAATGGCACATTTGCATCATCCTTTTAGACTTCTTCATTGGGGAACCATATGGTGAGCATTCAAATATCTAATGAAAGATTACTATGAAGGATAATCTTATGTGTATTTATAGTCTCATCAATGTTCAATGAAAGTTGGTTATGGGTTGCCTTATGGATGATATCACACTATAAAAAAAAACACTTTTTAGTAGAGGTTTTTTTTAGAAAGTTTTCAAAATTTCTCTTTTTTTTAATAGAAGAGGTGGGTGATTGGAAGTTTTAGCACATGTTTCAATGTTCATGTTCCTAAATAGTATTAGGAATATGGATACACTAGTATATTGATCATTCCCRTAATAGGAAGGAGCACAAGTGTGTTCTAGCTACAAGTGCATCGCACTAAAAGAAATTACATAAGTTTTAAAGAATTTTTTTTTTAAGTTTTTTTAAAGCACTTTTTTTTTTTTTTGTCTTACAAATCTTTTAAAAAAATTATTATGTTTGACTAAATTTTATATAGTTTTTCACTTTCAAAAAATTAAAAAGGGAATTCTCAAGTTATCAACCTTCATTCATTGAGCTTTCTCCCAATTTTCTCTATATCAACATAAAATTGTCGTAGAGATTATTAAAAGTATATAAGGATCATGCATGTATTTAAAAAAGATCCATAATTGTTTTCCAAGACTATCCAAACCCACTATTCAAACTTAATCCTTCTTTTGATAATCCATTTGTTGTCCTATTTTTGTCCCTGTAGATATGTGAAAATTAGATATGAGAGAAAACTGATTGTTGAAGAGTGAAATTCCTCAATATTGATTCATGTTGCATCCATATTCTCGAGACAACATCAAAACCAATTTAAGTATTGTCAACTTACAATAGTTATTTGTTTCTTGACCAACACTTGCTTTGAAATATATGTTGTGATTCATGGAGAGGTGGATTATCCTCTGGCACCACCCCTACAAGGGATCCCCCGAGAGGAACCGTCGAAGTAAGCCCATGGAATATCCTTATTAAATTATTCTTCTTTAGTCTTTTGAACAACTTGTTTATCTTGAAATCGTGGGAAAGCATATAGAAAACTTAGATCTTGAACAACACATTTCAAAGGTAATGTTTCTTTGTCCTCAAACATTTTGATGTTTCTAGCCAACCATATTCCCCAAGAAACAATTAATGGGAGGTTTTTTTATCAGGGAATCAAATTTTGCTCAAAAATTCAAAGTGCTTGGAATCACTTCAAATTGGACAAGAGCGTAGGCCTCGTTGTTGCGAACCCAACGCAACTCGTTTGGGTTCAAACAAACGTCGAGAGTGAGAGATATCGCGATCTGTTTGAATCGTCAAATAGGTAAAAAAAAAGGACGCTGACTGGGTAGTCCGTACAGGCTGACATGGAAAAGACCGTACATTTGTATGCTGACATGGTAGAGGTGATGTGGCAGTTTCAGATTGGCTGACAGTTGGACGAATTATGTTTCAACACGTGGCAGTTTTTGGTTTGTGGTTGAGTGCCACGTGGCCTAGTCATGGGCTGCCACGTGGCACCATTGTATTGGGTATTGGTTCAAAACTATATGGAGTCCGTGGGATTCGAACCTCGGATCTCCCCCATCACTCAAATCCTTTGCAAAGTCCGCCTTGCCAACGGGCCACGTATTGTTCCTTATTTGATATATGTGTTGTATTGTATTTGAATTCGTGTAATGTTGCATACGGCGGGGGGTCGGGCCGGGGCTTAGCCCCGACCCGTGGTCGTATTGCTTTATACATATGACCATACCATATCGCGTGCATGGGAGTTTTGTATTACAAATGGAGCGAGCCCCCGGTTTCGCATGTGACCATATCATATGCAACGGTTGGCGCGCATTTTGGTTTTAATTTGTGGTTTGAACGGTTGAACGACCCGCCACTTGTCATGTTGCTATTTGCCTTTGAACGTAGCCCCTTGTTTTGATAGCGCGCGGTCGTATGGACGACCCATATGCCCACGAGTTTGGCGGTTAGGGGCTAGAGCGCCCATAACCGTCCTACAGTTCGCACCGTTGGCGCGGTTGTGTTCTGTGCCCGGTTTTTACACTTTAAATAGCGTGTGTGCTAGGTTGAACGTACAAGGGTGCAATTTGTAGATGTAGAGACAACAAGCTTGAAGGGGGGACTCCTAGGAAGCCTAACTTCTTCGTTTTTTGGCCAAACAAGGTGCCGAAAAAGCCCAGCTAGGGGTTTTTGGACGCTCTGAAGCCATTGGAGCAGTCTGTTGATCAATTTGAGCATTGTAAAGCACGTTTTTGAGCACTTTGAGAAAATAATAATAATGATCCATTGGAAGTTGGACCAGGAGATGTAGCCCAAGAGAGGGGTGAACTCCTTTATCATTTGTTGTGTTATGTGTTTATGTTCATTGATTATGCTTCTATTTATGTGCATCTTAAATGTGTAAATCCTATTAATAATGTGTTGCAAAGTTGATCCATTTTCTTTTAACCCATAAAATTTTACTTGCAAATATTTTCAAGTTTACAAGTCTTCTTCATTTTTAAATCAAGTTGGTATCAGAGCACTGGTTTTTGAAGACTTGATTATTTGAAAGTGTTTTGTTTTCTGATGCTCACAAGGTTGAAACTCACAAGAGGAGAAGTTCAACTTGTGGGGCCAAGTTCTCATCCTTCAAGGAGGAATCATATACAATCACCACAAGTTTCAAGGAGGCATTCACCAAGTATGGCTCATGAAGAAAGTCATGAACGTGTTCCTGCAGAAGATGAAGATCTCAGAAAGGTTGTCATGGAAATGAGAGAGATGATGAAGATCTTGATAGAAAGGAATGCAGGGTTGCAAGGTGAAGGCTCCAACCCTTCAAAGCATAAGGGAGACAATGGTGATAAAACTCCAAATGGAAATGGAGGGAATGGTGCTTCTCCACCACCCTCTCCTCCATATTCTTCTTCTTCTTCTACCAATTCAAGACCTCTTCTGAATTCTCCAAAGGGACATGGTAAAACTCCTTCGCAAATTCCTT
>ML776808.1:208652-255393 GCA_009831015.1 Picea engelmannii
ACAGTGGTGCATCTTCTTCGTGCTTATTGCAGCAAGCATCCTAAACTTTGGGATGAGCATTTACACTACATTCAACATGCTTACAATCGTGCTAAGCACTCTTTGACTCAAACGTCGCCATTTGAAGCATGTTTTGGCTATTTGCCCAAATATCCTTTAGATTTTATCTTTGGGAAGGATATTGCTATCGATGGTCAATATGACATTGATAGGGCAGAAAAATTCATAGAACAAATTCAGTCGATACATCAAGTGGTGCAAGAGCAGTTGGAAAAGAGTCAAGCCAAGTACAAAATGAAACATGACAAGCATCGTGTTGATCACAGTTTCCAAGTTGGAGATGAAGTTTGGCTTTACATCAGTAAGGAGAGACTTAAAGGAGAAGGTAAAAAATTGAAACCAATTCGATATGGTCCTTTCAAGATTATCGACAAGATTGGTAACAATGCCTTTCGTTTAGATTTGCCTCCTTATATGCAAATGTATGCAGTTGTTAACGTTGAGAATTTGAAATTGTATGAGCCTCAATTGATTGATGATCATGGAGAGCATGTTCAGATTCCTTCTATAGATGATTTTTCCCCAGAATATCTTACAGAACTACATGAAGACACCATCCTTGACAGGAGAATGCGAACTTCAAAACAAGGAAATGTGGAGTATCTTTGAGTTGGTCTTAAAGGTACAAATCCAAGCAAAGCCAAGTGGATTGAGGTTGGAAGGGTGAGGGAACTATACCCTCATCTTCACATAGACTGAAAATAGTCTTTTGGAGGTCCAAAAGCTTCCTAATGGGGAGGTGTGATCAGGGGATCAAATTTTGCTCAAAAATTCAAAGTGCTCGGAATCACTTAAAATTGGACAAGAGCGTAGGCCTCGTCGTTGCGAACCCAACGCAACTCATTTGGGTTCAAACGGACGTCGGGAGCGAGAGATATCGCGATCTGTTCGAATAGTCAAATAGGTAAAAAAAAGGACGTTGACTGGGTAGTCCGTACAGGCTGACGTGGTAGAGACCGTACGTCCATACGCTGAAATGGCAGAGGTGACGTGGTAGTTTCGGATTGTCTAACAGTTGGAAGAATCATGTTTCGACACGTGGCCGTTTTTGGTTTGTGGTTGAGTGCCACGTGGCCCAGTTATGGGATGCCACGTGGCACCATTGTATTGGGTATTGGTTCAAAACTATATGGAGTCCGTGGGATTCGAACCTCGGACCTCCCCCATCAGTCAAATCCTTTGCAAAGTCCGCCTTGCCAATAGGCCACACATTGTTCCTTATTTGATATATGTGTTGTATTGTATTTGAATTCGTGTAATGTTGCATACGGCGGGGGGTCGGGCTAGGGCTTAGCCCCGACCCGTGGTCGTATTGCTTTATACATATGACCATACCATATCACGTGCGTGGGAGTTTTGTATTACAAACGAAGGTACCCCCCGGTTTCGCATGTGACCATATCATATGCAACGGTTGACATGCTTTTTGGTTTTAATTTGTGGTTTGAACGGTTGAATGACCCGCCACTTGTTATGTTACTATTTGCCTTTGAACGTAGCCCCTTTTTCTGATAGCGCGCGGTCGTATGGAAGACCCATATGCCCACGAGTTTGGCGGTTAAGGGCTGGTGTGCCCATAACCTTCCTACAGTTCACACCGTTGGTGCAATTGCGTTCGGTGCCAGGTTTTTACGCTTTAAATAGCGTGTGTGCTAGGTTGAATGTACAAGGGTGCAATTTGTAGATGCAAATACAACAAGCTTGAAGGGGGGACTTCCAGGAAGCCTAACTTCTTCGTTTTTTGGCCAAACGAGGTGTCGAAAAAGCCCAGCTAGGGGTTTTTGGACGCTCTGAAGCCATTGGAGCAGTCTGTTGATCAATTTGAGCATTGTAAAACACGTTTTTGAGCACTTTGAGAAAATAATAATAATGATCCATTGGAAGCTGGACCAGGAGATGTAGCCCAAGAGAGGGGTGAACTCCTTTATAATTTGTTGTGTTATGTGTATATGTTCATTGATTATGCTGTTGTTTATGTGCATCTTAAATGAGTAAATCCTATTAATAATGTGTTGCAAAGTTGATCCATTTTCTTTTAGCACATAAAATTTTACTTGCAAATATTTTCAAGTTTACAAGTCTTCTTCATTTTTAGATCATTTCTAAACCTTCTTGTTTCCCTATTTATGCACTTTATCCTAAATACCTCCTCAATGGCATTTCCTACCCAAACATTTGCAAATCCATCATGCCTTCCAATTCTTTCCATACTGCCTTTGTAAAAGGTAAAAACATGAAAATGTGAATTCATTTCGTTTGCATGCTAACATATACAACACTAACTAGGTCCAACAAGGTTCCTCTTTTACAATAGTTTCCAAGTGGAAGGTTTGTAGTTCAATATAATCCACATGCAAATTTTAGAATTGATGGTAATTTGATCTCCCATACAACTTTCTACCATGACTCCTTGAGATCCTCTTTTCCTTTAGTTGCTAAAGCCTTATATCAAAATTTTGGAGAATATTCCTCAATTGGATTTTGTGACCATACAATCTGATCTTCATCGTCTCTTATCCTAACTAAATTGTCTCTTAAATAATATACGTACCTTTGACAAATGAAATCGTCCTCTTCCTTTAGTCCAATCTCCCTTTGGGTTAATTAGTGTTGCTGCTAAGGAGATGACATGTCCTAGCTTACAATATGTCTTAGAGTATAAATTTTTTTTATTCTTATCTGTCATATCATTTGTGGAGGTAACATGTGAAAAACTTACTTTTGACCCAAGGATACAATCCAATTTGGACTCTATCCCCTTTTCCTACTCACCACACTAACTGATCTCCAACCAATGGAAAATTTGTGTTGACTTCTTTCCATATTATCAATGTGCTTTGTATTCTTTTAACATGATTTCTAACCGATTCCTCCATTGAATCTAGAGCTATGTACTTGGTCTTTGTAACTTGAACCCATAATCTAGATCATTGAACTAAGTTCTACACATTCTTAGCAAATAATGCCTTAAATAATAAAGCCATATTCTTAAGTCCCCATCCTCCATGGGCCTTTGGTATATCATTGTTTTCCCAAGATCCCATATGCTTTTTTCCCCCATTCCCCTGACCAAATGAACATGTATTGTATGTTCCTGATTATTTCTAGGTCTCCTTTTGAGATCTATAAGAGTGACATCTAGTAGATTGGAATCTCTTCCATTACTTCTTTAACTAGAACTAGATGACCCCCTCTGGATAGCCATTGATTACACCATGTGTTTATTTTTTTCTCCACCTTTTTTGTCATGCATTCCAATCACCTATATTATACAAATTTGGCTTTAGTTGGAATCCTAGGTATTTCAATGTTGCATTAATATTATCGAAATTGTAAGGAAACAATTAAATGATGTATTTTTTTAACTTTTCAGGGATACTTGGCCCAAAGGGATATCATTGGCTTAGATAACTTTATTTTCATACCAATATCCATGAAGAATAGTTCTATAAATTCTTTAAGCTTCTTGAACACTGTCCTTGAGCCTTCATAGAATATAAGAATATCATCAACAAACAATAGATGTGTTACATAATAGTCACCTCCAACCTTTTCCCCTTTGAAACTACGAGTTTTGTTGGCCTCCTTTCACAATTTTCTTAAACCTTCTAAAAACCAGTAGAAAGAGGAAGGGGATAGTGGGAACCCCTATCTTAGCCCTCTTAGTGGATTAAATAAAGGATTTGTTTCCCACATTTATAATAATATTAAAATATACATTTTTAATGCAATTCATAACCAAACAACAAATTGATGACATAATCCCAGGTGGATGAGGATTAATTTGATATAGAGATAGTTCACCCTATCGTAAGCTTTGGATGAATCCACTTTGCCACCATCAATTTAATATTTTTGACATTGATAGTATGAATTCCTTCTTGAGAAACCCCCACTAACACATGAATTTTCCTTCCCTCCAAGAAACCAAATTGTTCATCTAAAATTTGCTTGGATAAAATCACTTTTAAGCTTCTTGGAATAAGCTTTCATATAAATTCTATATATGCAATTGCATAATGAAATAGGCCTGAAATTTTGAAGGAAGTTGGATTATCAACCTCGAGGATCTATTCTATAAAGTTCATGCTAAAGCACCGAGGTTTTTCCCTATAGTTCTAGATGACTCAAATAGCCTCCTTAAGCCCTCTTCTATAAACTCATAGAACCCTAAGAAAAACTCCACAGGGAGCCCATCTAGACCTAGGATTTTATCCTTCTGAAAAAAAATTAGTATAATTTGAATATCCTCTTTTCCTACTTCCTCCATTAATGACTAATTGTCATCTGGGTTAACTAAACTTAAAAAATATATTGACATCCTTAATACCTCTACGATTGTGGCTCAAGATTCATCCTTGAAGAGAGATGAGAAGTACGTTACCCCTTCATCAACCATATCCTTAAAATTACTTTCCTATAAACCATCTTTATTCTTTATCTTTTATATAGATTTAACGTTCTTTTTATATTTGGCATATCTATGAAAACACTTTGGACTCTTGTCACCATCTTGGAGCCAGAGTGCCATGCTTTTAAGTCTCAACTCTTTCTCTTTTTCTAAAAGGATATGTCTCTTTTTGTATTCAAGTAGTTTTATCTCTTCTTTCTTCTCCTCATTGATATATCAAAACCCTCATTGCTATAAAAATATTCGATTGTTTCCTCCATTTCCTTGAGAGTTCGATCATCTTTGTATATTTTTTTTCCCATTGCATAGTTAGATTTTTTCTCTTTTCAAATTCTGGTGGAATTGTATGGGAGCATATTCTCTCAAGGTTCCATCATAGGGTTCCCAAGTCTCTTTGGTCCTTTTAACAAATTCCTTCTCCTTTAACCATTTCTAGTTCAACATAAAGGGATTGGCTAGTTTCCCTTACACCAAGGCTACTTCCAGTGGAACTAGGATATGGTTGGAGTCCCCCAAAGAGGAAACCCATTTAAAAACATCATCGTGGAAGGATTCTAAGATCATAAATTATTCTAAACTTTTCATGATTCACGATTCTCTTTTTCTCTTGTTCCTCCATGTCAAAGATAATTTGGCAAGTTCAATGTCCAACAATCCCACTTTCTCCATTTTTTTGATGGAATATCTTGAAAAATAGTCCACTCATGTAGTTGTCCCCCACACTTTTGATTCTCCCATAGTAAAATTAAAATCCCCTCCTACCACAACTAGCCCATTTTGGATCCATTGTCTATTTAATACCTTGTCACAATATTCCACCCTACCAAAATAGGGCCCATTATTGCAAGATTTGTACTTGTGCAAAGTCCAAAACAAGGTCCCCAAACCTTTCATAACTATAGAATATATTACCATTGTCACCTTAGTAAGAACTTCCCTAGTTTTAGTGATGGAAGAGGTCCACCACAAGGGAGGCTTCCCCAGTGATCTCAAGGGATCAAAGTAGAAATTATAGTAGCCAAGCCTATCACCCCCTCTCTTGATCACTGAAAAAGGTCTAGGTAAAACAAAGATAAGAGGTATAACATCGTTTGAGTACCTACCCAGAACAATAACACTTTGTATCATGTATATGATTATTTCCAAGTTCAAACAAGCAATAAACGCCTATTAAAGACACTAGACATGAAATTTGTTATGGATTCTATTAATTTGTAGTAATGAACAACATTGCAACAATCGTAATTAAATTATAATAACAAAAACATTTTTTTATCATAAATGCAACAATTGACAAGGAAAACTTAGCACAAATCCACTAGAACAATATCCGATTGTTAGATAAAATTTCTAAATGAATTAGGACACTAACCAATGAGTGTATGCAACAAATTAAAGAGTTATCAAGTGGTTGTAGCAAACTTTTGCAACAACAATAAGTTTACTAGAAAATTATTAAGTGTTAGTGTTAGCGATGTTAGTAGAGAGCTTAAGAGAGTTGAAAGAGAGTGTTCCTTGATCAATTTCACCAAAAGAGAGTTATGTAACTAGTGCTTTAGGACTATGGAGTCTTTATAACAACAAATGCAACAATACTTGAAGATCAACATAGTAGAAACCAAGAGGTAGGGTTTAAACTCTAAGTTGCTAGCACATTAGGGCCTTAGGGTTTAAACCTTAAAGAGAAGGATTGCTAGAGTGTAAGCACATTTTGGCTATATCAACATTTTATCCCTTATTAATGCTTCAACTAGGTTAAAATAAAATGTCTAGGGTCAAAATCCTAAAGTGCTTTAGGGATTTAGGAGTGTAACCCTAGCAAGGATTCTTTCACAATTTTGGAAAAATTAACCTTGTGAGAGAAGGAAGCACTTATGCTTCTCTCTTAGGGTTTAACCAAGCAAGACGTCTAGCATGAAAAACTAAAATTACCATGAAACATGAATAACATGAAGATAAAATTGTATAAATTTCACTTACTTCACCAAGATACCATAATACAAAACCCTAATTGCAGAAATTCTATCCAAAAATCAACAAAAGCATCCACAATTTTGACCCTCCAAGCATAACACATAGGTATAGAAGATATAGATAGCCCAAGAGGGAGAAAATTTTAGACTTAATGTCTCTCAAGTGAGATTTGTGATGATGAAAAATTAAATATGAGGGTGGCCTATTTATACGAGGCCACCCTAAACCAATTTGTCCACATAACTTTTTCAACTACAAAATAGAAGAGGGCCAACCCCTTAATTTTCCTCTACAATATGCCAAAATGAAAAATACATGAAATAAAACCCTAAAAAGGGTGACATCATATGCTAGAAAGGTGACGTCATGCTCAAGTGTTAGAAATCAAGGCTCAAGGAGTGAATCATTGGGCCTCCAAAGGCCATGTGTCATGCCTCTAATGCATGAGATTGTGAGGCAAGGTGTCTCATCATCGAAACCATCTCCAACCATCTCTAGAACCATGGAATCCATCAAACCCTAACCATAATAAGATGACGTCAGGGGATATAAGGTGATGTCATAGGCCTCCAAAGGCCACGTCCTAGTGAAAGAGGGTTTAATCTCATCCCCAAGTGATACCAAACTTCCTCCAAAGGAAACATCCTCCATCCTTTGTGCACAAGAGCTCCACGGTTCTCTTCCTAGTGTGTGGGATTCTAGCCCATATGAGTGGCATAATGATCAAAATTTCTCAAACCAAGCCCATATGCCCATCATCCATAGTCCTGAGAATGTGAGAGCCATTATCTAAGGATGTTGAGTCGCTAGATAACCCACTTCTCTCCATCACATGTGCCAAATTATTGTAATAAAGGCACAATGTCCTGGATGCAAGCCTGAAACATCCCTCAAGAACCATGTCAGGGGGATTCAAAACAAAGTAGAATATAATACAAAGTAAACCAAAGTTCATGAGAAATACTAGTCCTTAAGACATGTGAAGTAAGTTGCAACTTAAGAAATAATCCATGCAAAGTGATTCACCCCAGTATCCCCTTCAAACATCACATTGACCAGGACCCCATGTGAGTTACCAAGTTTAATTATGGGAGGGTATTCATCCAACCCTATTAGGTGTGCCACATAGACATGAATTAAAATAAACCAGGTAGAAGGGATAGGTCTCGAGAGTGACAAGGGAAAGTAAAATCGCATCAAGAGTATGTGTGAATGTGATATGGTGTTAGGCTTACTTCACGGCTTATGGTATCCTGATTCCATCTCTATGAGTTCCTTTATGGAGGGTTCACTTTCTCTTGAGTTACCCAATATTTGTGTGATATATTTTTCCAAACCCTTTTATTAGCCATCTTTCCAATCCCTTCTTTTATTTATAATTTGCAAATTTTAGGGTCCCCTTTGTAGGTTTCCAAGCTTTAGCATTAGTTTTTTTTGGTACCAGGGTGAGCACTAAATGAGTAGATCTCAAGTTGGATTGGATTTTGGTGGTCCTTGTTTTCTATGTTCACTTTTTTTTAGCATCATTTTCTTATGCTTTTATAGTAGTTGTGAAACAACCTATGGGCCTTAATCCCCTTCTTCTCATGAGATTGGGCCATATAAAAATTTTAGGATATGAAAGGATTCAGGATGGAAAGTGTTAAGTATGACCTGGAATGGAACATTACCCTTGGGAGGGCCCCCTAGTATTACCCCTTTTCCCTGGGTGATGACAACACAAGACTAAGGCACATAAGCTAACCACCAAGGTGAAACAAGTCAACTGACACACTTTCCCAAACCATTGATCCATTATCCATCTTCAACCAAGGATATTCATCCACATTCCCAATAAATTAAGTACAACACTTTGCATGAAATAAGGACTAACATACCTCATGGTGACAATGGCTTACCATCTCCCATACTCTGGGTTGCTAGAATGTGATGAGAGTTGGTTGATGCAAATGGGAAGAAAATCAGGGGGATTGATGGGCTACCATCTATTGTCATGTTGATCATAATCATCATGTAGATCATGTTCTCCATTGCGATCCTTGAGACATGATCTCCTCTAGTTACCCCAAGGCATGGGTGGGTAACATATTGCTCCAACATGGGGACATGTGCTCATCGTAGAGCGCATGATAACCTCAACATATTTGGTTGTACAAGACCTGCAATATTGCACCCATATCAACCAACAAAACACTTTAGAAGTGATAATCCAATACCATACTTGAAAAATTTTCCTTAACTATGAAATGTTAAGACAAAAAAAATTCCATGATAAAATACAATTTCCTAACATGTGTCATTATATGCAAATGAGAAATCATCATGTATATGCAAGAATATGCAACTTCACTAGCATGATATTCAATATGAAACATATATAAAATGAAATGCAAGATGCAAATGTCTATCCTACCTACCTAATCTAAGTTAGTTCAAGAAGTCAGGTCTCTTCCCCATGATGGGGATTGAGAAGGGACCCACTAACCGATAGTGGACACCTCCTTCCTTGTAATGTGGATAGGTAATAGGAGTCATTGACGAAATTCTTCACAATCTTGTAGGGACCCATCCAAAAATTATCAAACACCTCATGTGTATTGGGATGGCCCTTCCTTGTATCCCACTCTAGGACCAAATATCCTTGTTTGTAATCTCCCCTTTTAAGGTAAAATTATTCTTGTATTACCCTAGTATATTGTCTTGACGGAGGGGTTGGTATTCTGTTGCAAGAACATCATTTTGGATCAATCTAATCAATAAGTCCTTATCATATTTCTTCAATATTTTGACAAATCCAATTTCCTTGTCTTTATACTCGTCTAGTTGTTGTTGGTAATATTCCTTATTAGGCTAGTATATAGCATCAAAATATTAATATTGGGAGAAAGGAAGGTCATATGGTTAAAAATATGGAAGGGACCCTTCGAATACTTCAGGGATGTCCTCTGTTTCTGGGTCGATATCAATTTCCTCAACATGATTCTTTGCCATGGCCAAGTTGGGTAGGTAAGTATAAGTATTATCATACATATGTATAATGAAATAGCTCAAATTCATTTGTAAGGTACCACCCAAAAATGTATAAAACTTTATTGACAAAGCAATCCCCATACATCAGGAACATCCACAACCAAAATGTCAATTAGGAAAACCATTTCGGGATATCAATCATTGTGGAAATTTATATTTCCTACTACACCATGCATGGGGATGACCCTAGATTCAATCCCAAAGACGTTTCTATAAGGCCTTGTGGTTTCCAAACCCAATTTCCTCATTACTTTAAAGGACATGATGCTTGCACCCACTCATGAGTCAAGCATACAATTATTCAAGAGTTTATTATTCACTTACAATGAGATGAAGAAAGGTGGGTTCTCGTCATATTTTGGCCTAAAATGATTTTCTTGGAGCATTATAGGGGGGGGGTCCATTGGTTCAATTTGTACCTTAAAGAACTTCTCAACTTTACTTCTCATCGAAGGAATCTTAATGATCTCTTTGAGGGGTGTAGGTACATTTATCTTTGTCAAGACACTATCTATGTCAATATTCAACCCAACATCATTAGTCTTTGGCAAAGTGGAGTTAGCAGGAGGATTATTTTTTGGTGGAAGAGGAGGTTCTTGTTGAGGGGGAGTAGGGTCACTGGGAGGAGATTGTAGCACATTTCTTAGTCTTTCGTACACTTGTAATTTATTCTTCCTAAGTCTCTCCCTCTATTCCTCATCCATATTGTTTATAATTTCCATCATATCCCTCTTGACTGCTTCTCTTTTTCCTTCCTCAAGTTGTTCAAGTGTTATATTGAGGCACACTTGAGGAGATACAGTAAATATATGGTTTATGGTGTCAAAGGAATCCATTTGATGAGGTTCCCTATTATTCCTTTGGAATTCATTTTGCCAATGTGAATCTTTAAAAGGTAGGCACCATTGAATCTCTTGTTGAATTATAACATTAGAACGATCTAGAGTGTTGGGAACCCTTTGTTCATTTGAAGGCCTATCTTTCCATGCTTGGATAGGATTTTTAGGTTGTCCCCTAAAAGGAGGACTTGGGGCTTGTTTTTGTTCCCTTTCCAAATTAGTGATCTTGTTGATCATCAAGGTTTGGTTCTTGGCGAGGTCATTTATAAGATCTTCAAGTCATGCCCATGGAGCACTAGTATCTTGAATGGGTTCAACATATTGTGTATTATCTTTGGTTTGGCATCAGCCTTGAATCTCGAGGCATAAAACGGTTCTACCTTTCATGATGAAATATTAGCCTCAATTTTAGAATCCATTTCTTGGGCTTCGTGAATGGTATTTGGACCCTTGTCCTTTAGTAAATACCAAAAGTGTTCTGGGAAAGACTTGACTTAGAGGAAGAGAAGGTAATCCTTCCCAGGGTGATGAGTGTTAGGTATTTGTTGAAGCAACTTTTCAAACTTGGGATCAAATTCTTTTACAATCTCATTTTAAGATTTCTTGAGATTGGTAAGTCTTGTCAACAACAAATTGGGGTCTTATTTGGTACTCTATCTTTTAAGGAAGGTTTCCTTAAGTTTATCCATAGTCTTGATACTGTTATTAGAGAGACTGTCGTACCACCTCCTAGAAACATCAGTAAGGGTGGACAAAAAGAGTTTCATTACGAAATCCACAACGTCATCAGTCACAAGATTGAGTTGGAATAAATCCCAAAAATCGTTCATATACTCATCAACAATGGTTACATCATTACTGGAAAACTTGGGCAACCATTTCTCATACTTGGGAGGAATATTCCTAGGGAATCCTGGGATGGAAGACCTGTCCAAAGGCTTGAAGATAATGGATTCCCATTTATTTTGAGCCATTATAGGAAAAGGAAGGTTTCCACCAAACAAGGATTTCACTACAAGTGAGCTACGAGGAATCCTTCTTTTATAAGTCTTAGGAGAGTTAGTATAACTCCTTGAGCTTTGTGGAGTGACTAGATGATCAACCTTAGATCATCAAAGGGAGGTGAGAGAATCACCCTTAGTGGAGTCTCCAAGTAAACTTGAGAGATAAGGGCTTCAGGATAAAGTTTACCAAAGGATATATCATTGAGGAGAATGACTCAATCCCTAGCAATAACACCAAAATGTTATTGCGGGATTTGTGCTTTTGAAAATCCCAACACAAGGTCCCCAAAGCTTGCGTAATTATAGAATATACTACCACTGTCACCTTGGTAAGAACTTCCCTCATTTTAGTGATGGAAGAGGTTCACCACAAGATATACTTCCCTGGTAATCTCAAGGGATCAAAGTAGCAAGTATAGTAGCCAAGGCTACCACCCCCTCTCTTGATCGACGAAAAAGTTCTAGGTCAAGAAAAGATAGCAGGTATAATTTGTTTGAGTACCTTCGAAGAACAAGAACACTTTGTAGCATGTATATGACTATTTGCAAGTTCAAACAAGCAATAAATTCCTCTTAAGGACACTAGACATGAATATTTTCTATGGCTATTATGAATTTGTAGCAATGAACAACAATACAAAAACAATAAGTAAATTATAATAACAACAACAAATATTTATCACAAATGAAACAATTGTGAAGGAAAACTTAGAACAAATCCAGTAGAACAATATCTAATTGTTAGATGCAAATTCTGAATGAATTAGGCCACGAACCAATGAGTGTATGAAACAAATTAAAGAGTTATCGGGTGGTTGTAGCAAACTTTTGCAACAACAATAATTTTAATATCAAATTAGTAAGTGTTAGTGTTAGCAATGCTAGTAGGGAGCTTAAGAGAGTTGAAAGAGAGTGATTGTTGATCAATTTCACCACAAAGAGAGATATGTAACCAATGCCTTAGGGCTATGGAGTCTTTATAATAGAAAATGCAACAATACTTGAAGATTAAAATAGTAGAAACCAAGAGGTAGGGTTTAAAATCTAAGGTGCTAGCACATTAGGGCCTTAGGGTTTAAACCTTAAAGAGAAGGATTGATAGAGTGCAAGCACATTCAGGGTCTAGCGACCTTTTCTTCCTTCTTAATGCTTCAACTAGGTTAAAATCAAATGTCTATGGACATAATCCTAAAGTGATAACACTTTAGGGATTTAGGAGTATAACTCTAGCAATGATTCCTTCACAAATTTTGGACAAATTAACCTTGTGAGTGGTGGAAGCATTTATGCTCCTCTCTTAGGGTTTCTCCAAGCAAGACGTATATCATCAAAAAGTAAAATTACCATGAAACATTAATATCTTGAAGATAAAATTGCAAAACAATCACTTACTTCACCAAGATACCATAATATAAAACTCTAATTGCAGAAATTCCATTCAAAAATCAGAAAAATACGTCCACAATTTGACCCTCCAAGAATAGCGCATAGGTATAGAAGAGATAGATAGTCCAAGAGGGTGAAAAAATCAAGCTTAATGTCTCTTAAGTGATATTTGTGATGATGAAAAATGAAATATGAGGGTGGATTATTTATATGAGGCCACCCTAAACCAATTTGTCCACATAACTTTGTCAACTGCAAAATAGAAGATGGCCTACCCCTTAATTTGCCTCTACAATATGCCAAAATGAAAAATACCTTAAAAAAAACCCTAAAATGGGTGACGTCATATGCTAGAAAGGTGGCGTCATGCTCAAGTGTGAGACATAAAGGCTCAAGGAGTGAATCGTTGAGCCTCCAAAGGTCATGTGTCATGTCTTTAATGCACGAGAGTGTGAGGCAAGGTGTCTCCTCACCCAAACCATCTCCAAACATCTCTGGAACCATGGAATTGATCAAACCCTGGCCATAATAAGATGACTTTAGGTATATAAGGTGACGTTATAGGCCTCCAAAGGCCACATCCTAGTGCAAGAGGGTGTAATCTCGTCCCCAAGTGTTGCCAAAGTTCCTCCAAAGGCAATGTCCTCCATTCTATGTGAAAAAAAGATCCAAGGTTCTCTGCCCAGCTCGTGGGATTCCAATCCATACAAGTGGCATAATGACCAACACTTGTCAAATGAAGCCCATTTTTCCATCATCCATAGTACCGAGAATGTGAGAGCCACTATCTAAGGATGGTGAGTCACTGGATGACCCACTGATCTCCATCACATGTTCCAAAGTCCTACAATAAAAGCACAATGTCTTGGGTGCAAGCCCAAGATGTCCCTCAAGAACTATGTTAGGGGCATTAAAAACAAAGAATAATATAAGAGAAAGTAAACCAAAGTTCATGAGAGGTACTAGTCCTTAAGACATGTATATTAAGTTCCAAATTAAGACATAAGACATGCAAAATGATTCACCCCAGTATCCCCTTAAAGCATCACTCTAGACAAGATCCCATGTGAATTACCAAGTTTAAGTATGGGAGGGTCTTCATCTAACCCTATTAGGTGTGTCACCTAGACATGAAATAAAATAACCCAGGTAGAAGGGATAGGCCCCGAGAGTGACAAGGCAAAGTAAAAAAGCATCAAGAGTAAGTGTGAATTTGATGTGGTGTTAGGCTTACCTCATGGCTTATGGTATCATGATTCCATATCTACAAGTGCCTTCGTGGAGGGTGCACTTTCTCTTGAGTTTCCCAATATTCGTGTGTTACCTTTTTCCAAAACCCTTTATTAGACATCTTTCAAATCCCTTCTTTTATTTCTAGTTTGAAAATTTGAGGGTCCCCTTTATAGGTTTCCAAGATTTAGAATTACTTTTTTTAAACCAGGATGAGCACTAAAAGAGTAGAACTCAAGTTGGACTAGATTTTGGTGGTCCTTATTTTCTATGTTCACTTAATTTTTAGCATCATTTTCTTATTGTTTTATAGCAGCTGCAAAACAACTTCTAGGCCTTCAACCCCTTCTTCTCATGAGAGTGGGCCATCTGACGCATCGCCAAAGTTTAGGATATGGAAATGCTTCAATATGGAAAGTGTTAAGCATGAAGAGGAACATAGTGTTACCCTTGGGAGCCCCACCCCAAGTTTTACCCCTTTACTGTGGGCGTTGACAACACAAGACTCTGACCACCAAGGTGAAACAAGGCAACTGACACAATTTCCCAAACCAATGATCCATTATCCGAATTAAACCAATGATATTCATCCACATGATCGATAAATTAAGTACAACACTTTGCATGAAAGAAGGACTAACATACCTCATGGTGACAATGGCTTACCATCTCCCATACTCTGGGTTGCTAGAATGTGATGAGCCTTGGTTGATGCAACTAGGAGGCAAATCAGGGGGGTTGTTGGGCTACCATTTGTGGACATGTTGATCTTCATCATGGTGTAGTTCATGTTCTCCATTGTGGGCCTCGAGACATGATCTCATCTAGCTAACCCTAGACATGGGTTGTAACAAGGTCCATATATATTCAAAAGACTTATCTCTTTTCCAAGGTAAAAAAAAAATATGGAAAAGGCCCATGAATTATTAAGGTAAAAAGATCTTTTTTTCCACCCACTAATGTTTCACCCAATCTCCCAATAGATTCAATATAAAATCCCAATTCCCAAACATTTTGGAAAGCTCATAGATTATTTTTTCCCATCACTAATAATTTATTGTAGAAATATAACAAATGAAATTGCTTTTCTCTAATGATCTTTTTAAGGCCTAGGAAAATAATTTTTGAACATCTTTTGGGAATTTTCTATGAAAAACCCAATCGATGACAATTTTTTTCCACTTTGAATTTGAGCTAGCTTTCTTTTCACTAAGGGACATGGATGATTCCCTTCCTCTATGAAGAGATTTTTTATCTTTTACTTAAAAAAAAAAAAAAAAAAAAAAAANCTTAAAAAAAAAAAAAAAAAAAAAACTCAAGAAAATCATCAACACTTTCAACATGTAGATTTTGCTTCCTATCAAACAAAAGTCAAATCAAAATCAATAGTTAACACAAAGCTTGCTTCACCTTCTTTCTAGTCAATTTCTACCAGATTTATTCAAATGAAAGTACATATTGACCACGTCATCTCTAACCTTGCAAGCCTCACTCAATCCCTAGACGTGGATGTTGAAGAACGAGTTAAGATAAGAGGATTGACTAACAAGCTAATTGTTGTTCAAATGGCTCAGATACCCTCCCTACCTTCTATAGATATAATTGTGTTTGAGGTTATCATTCGAATGAGTACAGAGTCTTATAGAACAAATATCGGCCAAATTTCAAGTTTCTTTGAGAGAAATTTTCACCATTTTATGCAAACCAACTGACACAATTCCCCAGACGCTTTCATGGAACACTATATTTCTTTTGTGGCGAGTCATAGATTTTTTTCAAGATTTGATAATCAAAATTTTATGGTGAATGAATGTGACTTAGTGATTTTGGATTTAGAAATGCTGAGGAATAAGTCCATGAAAAGGTATCATGCATTTTTCAATAAGAGTGTGTAGGGCCTTATGATATCATATGATTTATTCAATCAATTCACATCTGAAAGAAATAATGCAATGTTGAAGGATGTGAATAATGTTAAATGGTGACAACGAATTTTCAAGTTTAGGATTTTAGATCTTAGAAATCAATGATTAAGACAAAATTAGAGAAGGGCTTTTAATAGTTAGTTATTATGTATCTGTCTTATATATTCATGTAAGTTCGTAAAGGCAGAAGAGTGTGAGTGAGTTGTTGTAATTTCCATTAGTTGAATAATAAGATAACCAATGCCTTTTCTTAGTGGAAGTTGTTAGAATTAATGATTAATTTAGGGATTGGTTTGGAGTTGATTTTGGTTTGTTGGAGTTGTTGAGATATTCTCTCAACCTTCATATCTATGTTGGGAATAAGTTGGATCTGACTCCAACTATTTATATGTATTGTAATTGAGATTCAATGAGTAATACAAAATATTATTGTGTGAATTATCTATGCTATGGCTGCTCTTCCAATTTCTATTTTGGTATTAGAGCCCGACTGGGCTTAATCCCTCACGGGAGTGCCCAGAAGATGTGATAACCATTGGAACTTATTTTCTGTATATATGTATATATGTAGGAGAGTAGATATGTTTTCTGCGTGAGTGTGCTTTCTGTGTGAAGGTTTTTGTGTGTTAATGTTTTTCCGAGTGATTGTGTGTGTGATAATCGTGATAAATCCGCTACTGTGGAGAAAAGAAGGAGGATTGCCACTGCTGGGCATGAGAAACTAGCCCGATTTCAATCAAGCAATCAAGGGATCACTGTTCACTCGCAGAGAGAGATCGCCCATCTGGGATCGATATTCGCTGGCGGAGAGATATCACTGATTTGTTTGAACTGCCCATCTGTGGAACCACAGAAGGAAAGAAGAACCGTCCTTTGCATGAACCATCAAGCTGTTTCCTTGAATTAAAGCAACAATGCGTGATACCTAGAAAGAATAGCTGCCGTGATGCGCCTGCTGGATACGTGACCTCAATTATTCAAATCTACATATCATAAATTTCATGCAGCAGAGCTTCATCTTCATCCAGATTTCAATGCAGATCTATACTCTATTATATGTGAGGTAAAAGAAGCCATATCAAATTTGAGAGAAGCTTTAGTAAAAGAGGGTTGTTGTTTTCCATTTTCTCTTGGATTCAATGGAAATACGATATGGTCAAGGATCCGATCTTCTCAGTGAATTGTGTGTTATACATTAGTGTGCGGATTAGCTATCTTATGTCATAATGTGTTATTATGAAGAACCACTTAAAGAACAGGTTAACATAGCTCAACTGGTGTGTGCGGAAGCCCCGACCTTGCCATAAGATGGTCACTAGTTTGGTTTTGTCTACATTCTGTTATAAAGCTGATGGGTCGTGTGAAGCCAGGAACGTCAGCTACAGGTATTTCTTGTGTATTTGTATGAAGGCCAAGTTGTTTGATCAACTTCTGAATACATCCAGTATTCAGACTATTCTCCTAGATATTGACGGATAGCCGAAAGCTAAGTATCCGAAAGATGGAGGAATGTCCATGGGATGGTTCATTACTTGACTACTTTTCTTGCGGAAGACCCGACGAGCCGAGTATGTCAATATTGTTGATTATTTCAATTACATCATGATGGTCAGAGGCGTTTTTATTTTAAATGAKTCGAGAGGGAAGCTCAAAGTTGTGGAGAAGAAAGAGCGTAAACCGAGAGATTTCAGAGTGGGTGAGAGTGCTGATGAAGACCAAATCAAACAGATATCTATATTGTAATTTGAGAATTGTAATCTGTGGTTTATTTGTAATGTAATCATTAAGGGAGGGTGTTAGAATTAATGATTAATTTAGGGATTGGTTTGGAGTTGATTTTGGTTTGTTGGAGTTGTTGAGATATTCTCTCAACCTCCATATCTATGTTGGGAATAAGTTGGATCTGACTCCAACTATTTATATGTATTGTAATTGAGA
The DNA here is from genome assembly GCA_009831015.1 of Picea engelmannii. NCBI lineage: Eukaryota > Viridiplantae > Streptophyta > Pinopsida > Pinales > Pinaceae > Picea > Picea engelmannii. The sequence continues at coordinate 226,450 of ML776808.1, forward strand.
TTCAATGAGTAATACAAAATATTATTGTGTGAATTATCTGTGCTATGGCTGCTATTCCAATTTCTATTTGAAGTAGCTCAATGTTTGGGTAAACCACGCAAATAGTTGTGTTTTATAATATGTATGATTGTTGATTGTGTTTTTTCCACATTTAAAATTGTAACAAGTGGTATTAGAGAAATCTGGATGGATGTGAAGAAATGCATTGATGCTTGATGCATGAGCGCCACCGATCTGCTGGAGGGAGAAGGACGCACTTGAACAGTTTGAAACTTGCTTGAAGGAGCGTCGTTTTGTGGTGTATCCTTTTATTCGGTCAGGGTTTTTCACTACACAGGAGCTGGTCGCTCTGTATTACGGGGGCACCGCTTTTTATGCCAGTGCAAGGTTCGTTCTGTTGTCTTAAAGCGCCGATCCATTTTTCGTTGCAAGGAAGCGTTGTTTTAATATCAGCGCTGGGCTTCCCCAGCATAGGGAGCGTCGTTTTAATGGTAGACTGCGAAATTTGTCTTTTCAACAACCAGCACTGGGTTTCATCTTTCATGAAGAAGAGAGCATTGTTTTTTAGGTCATGATCTCATACATCATCGTTGCATGGATGCATCGGGAGGTGCGATGAATTCTCTAAAAAAAATAAAGTCACGATCTCATGTTTTTGAAAAAGTTAAGGTATGGTCGTTTGAAAGGAATTCAAATTATAAGGGTATATTCAAATTGTGAGTTTTTCATATTAAGGTATGGAGGAGTGTATGCATATTATATTAAAAAGGTGAATTATAATAAATAATTGTATGCATAAAATCAAGTGGCTGGATTTTATTTTTTTTAAAGGTGAGGTTATTGAAAAGGTCTTTTTTGATTAAACCTTTTTCATTAAACGTTGTGAAGATTATATCATTATTCTTTCACGTATTTTGAAAGGGCCTTGGTTATTATAATTATAAGTAGTGGTGTTTTATTTTTTGGAAATTGTTTCTTCTATTAATGGTGAAGACGCATAGTGTCAAATTAGAAATCGAGAAGTTCAATGGCAAGAACAATTTCGAGATCTGAAAGGTGAAGATGCACGATCTACTCATTCAACAAGGCATCGTGAAGGTGTTTTTGGAAAAAGCAAAGAAACCCGTGACCATTTCAGATGATGAGTGGGATGAGATTGATGCGAGAGAACTGAGTGCTATATTCTTGTGTTTGATCGATGATGTTTTGTTCAACATTGTCTCGGAGAAGACAACAGTCGGTTTATGGACGAAGCTGGAAAGCTTGTATATGACGAATTCCTTGACGAATAAGATCTTCCTGAAAAGGCAATTGTACAGTTTGTGCATGAAGGAAGGTACGAGAATAGTTGATCATTTAAATACTTGTAATGCTCTTTTAGTCTAGTTGGATAACATGGGAGTGAAATTCAAATCTGAAGATAAGACAATTATATTACTGTGTTCTTTGCCCGCGTCATGGGATCACTTTGTTGCCTCTATTAGTTTCAATTCAATAGAAAGTATTGAGTTTGATGTTATTGTTGGAGAACTGTTGTCTAAGGAAACAAGGAAGAAAACCGATTCAGAAACCTCTACATCTAAGGCGATGATGGTCAGAGGAAGACCTAAAGAAATATGACATGATTAGAGGGATTTCTCTCGGTCAAAGTCGAAGGGAAAAAAGAGCAAGATTAAGTGTTGGTTTTGTGGCAAATTTGGACACCTGAAGAAGGATTGTTGGAAGAGACAACAAGCCTCCAAAGATGACCCTCCAAAATAAATGAAGGAAACAAACACAATTGAAACAGGTTCAACAACAGGTTCATGTATGACTGATGAAGTTTTATCAATTAGTATTGGTTCATGTCATGATCAACAATGGTTATTAGATTCTGGTGCTTCAAATCACATGTGTCTTCATAAACACTTGTTTTCTACCTACTAGTCTATAGATGATGGAATTATTTACATGGGAAATAATATATCGTGTAAAGTTGTGGGAGTTGCTAGCATTCGAATTAAGATGTTTGATGGAACCATTAAAATACTAACTGATGTGAGACATGTACCTGAGATTAGGAAGAAACTAATTTCTTTGGGAGTCTTAGACACAGGAGAATATAAGAGTATTGTTCAAGGTGGAGTTATGAAAGTCTACAAAGAAATCCTATTGGTTATGAAAGCGAAGAAGGTTGGTAACCTGTTTCTATTAGAAGGAAGAACTGAGTCAGATCATGCGACATCAGTATCTGAGAACGACAATGATTATGTTCGACTGTGGCATCAACAGTAGGGCCATATGAGTGAACAAGGATTAAAGGTATTATCTAATCGCAAGTTACTTCCTAGTCTAAAGTCTTTAAAGTTAGATTTCTGCAAGCACTGTATTTATGGAAAATGTTAGAAAGTCGGCCTAGGTTGATGGATAGTTGGTATGGATTGTTGGTTTTCATTGATGTCAACCATTGGAGAGTGATATTGTAGATTTATGTCAACCCTTAGTGATTTATGTCAACCCTTGGAGAAAGTCCTGTAGCGAATTCTGGTAGCACAAAGGTTTGGGCAATGGACCCAAGGTTGTTTCATGTATAATGGTATGAGTTTTAATATATTTGAAGGTAATAATATTCTATATGGATATTACATGTCATTCCATTTCTGGTGGTATGTGGAATGTCACATAACTCCTCACGGTTAGAGAGTTATGGCCATAAGAAGTTGGAGAACCCAGGTTTGGGTAATGGACCCAAGTTTGTTTGATGGATAATGGTATGAGTTTTGATATATTTTCAGATAATACTATTCTATATGGATATTACATGTCATTCAATTTTTGGTGGTATGTGGAACACCACATAACTCCTCATGGTTTGAGAGTTAAGGCCTTACGAAGTTGGAGGACCCTCATATGTCATCTAGAAGCCCCAAAAGGTCAAAGTAGTCAAAGTGGTTTAAAAGATTTTAGAAGGTAAATAATAAAGTGAAGTAATGAGTGTACTATAATTCAAAGTGAATAAAAAATAAATTTAATGGAGAAATTAGAAGTGGGTTAACCCTAAAATAATGAAAGTGGGCAAAGTGACCTAGAAGATGTTTTTAAGGAAGTTACTTGGAGAGTATAAATAAGAGGCAAGACTCTCTCATTTTAGATCACACTTGAGCATATTGAATGTCTATAGGTGTCTGAGGTAACCAAAGGATATCTAAGCCAAATTTCATAAGGAAGGTGAAGAAAATAAGGACGAAATTCAAGGGATGATAAATTCTTTTGATGATTCTTTCTAAGGTATGTTATATATAGGCCATCTCACCATTTTCGCAATAACATTTTTTCTAGAATGATTCAGACCATAAAATTTCTAGGTCATTGATGAAACATATCTAAGTATCTGTGGTAAGAAATTCATCTTGTGGGTCGTTATATTTTTGAAGTTACACTCCATGGAATATAGGGTTTGTGGCTAGTCTTGAAACTAGTCTAAAACAAGTGCTTCGTGTAAAAACGTCATAACTTATTCATAACAGATCCGAATTCAGTAATAAAAAATGTGTTGGTTAGAGTAAATTCTGTAGTATGTTGTGTAGCATTTTCATATCAATTCAACAAATATTTCATGTGGGGCACGCTCTACAAGGTTTCTCTCTAGAATAAACCATAATTAAACAAGGTATTCCATTTTTTCTATAACTCCTTTTCTGAGAGGTTTCAAGTAGTGAAACCTGGAGGAATTGCGATAAACACACTGAATAAAATTTTGTATCAGTTTCATATCTTTATTCATTACAGGTACATAGTTATGATTATTTCAAGTTAGGGTTGTTGACTAATCCAAACCTAGTCATGTGAGACTAAAGAAAAGTTTGATGAAATGCTAGTCTCTTGTTGTTAAAGTTAAGGAAGGTTTGTAGGTATGTGATCATATACACCAGGTCTATTACAGAGTTACAAATCATATTTGGATGATAAAATTTATGAGGGCATTTGGTTGAGGTACATGTCGGGTACATGATTGAGAAAAGTAGTTGATGAGTTGGCACATACATGAGGTGTATAGTTGATGATGTTGGTACATCTTGATGAGTTATAGTTGATGATTAGTTGATATATGATTGGTACACACTTGCTACATGGTTGGAGGCACTTGTTAGTAGTATTGTTGACACATGGTTTATGGATGATGTAGCATACTTGTATTATTATGAGTTGTTGGTGATGATTATGAGTTGTTGTGTTATGCTTGGTTGATGCACATCTTTGAGAGTTGTCTTGGTGATTGATCTTGGTGAGTAGATCTAATTTGGCTGATAATATTGATGAGACAGGTTGTTGTGATAGGTTGTTTGAACAAGTTGTTGTGACAGGTTATTTGTATAGGTTTGGTGCATGGTTGATGCACTTGTTCATGGTACAGGTTGAGGTACAGGTTGGTGCATGGTTGATACACTTGTTTATGTTACAGGTTGATACAGGTTGTTTGGTACATGTTGGTGCATGGTTGATGCACTTGTTTATGGTATAGGTTGATTACAGGTGGAGGTACATGTTGATGCATGGTTAATGCATGGTTCAAGTTATTGGTACAGGTTATTCGGTGAAGGTTGATTGGTACAGGTTTACAACAGTGTATCTCACAGTGATAGTGTGATAGTGGTTCCATCATTCTACTTATACTTCAGGGTGGTTGGATGGTGCAAGAACAGTTGGCTATAGCCACCTTTCGGTTGTAGCTGGAGAACATAGGGGGTTGTAGACTCCTTCTAGTTGTAGCCAGAGAATTGGGGAGTTGGAGCTTCCCTCAGGTTGTAGTCTGAGAAACTAGGGGGTTGGAGCCTCCTTCCAATTCCAGCTAGAAAACGAAGGAAGTTGGTGCTTCCAATGAATGTAATTCTTCAATACATATAAGAAAAAAAAATTGTGGTTTTCTCCCACTTTGGGTTTCCACGTAAAACACTGGTGTACTATGTATGTGTATGATTGTTCATTTGTTCATTGCTTATTTACTCTAAAGTTATTGGATGATAATGATACATTGATATAACAATTGGATTATATGGTTAAAAATGATTAAATTTCTCTATTACTGATTCACCCCCCTCTCAGTAATCCAACAATTGGTATCAGAGCAGGTTCCTTCAGGAAACCATTTAACAACTTGAAGGATATCATCGATTATTCTGAGAATGGAGTACCAATGTTTAATGGTCAGAATGGTTTTAAGTATGAGATGTGGAGCATAAGGACAAAAGTATTTTTACATGCAAAGGGACATTATATTTGGCTATCAGTTGTTATAGGATATGATAGTTCAAAAAGGGAAAATACTACAACCAAGAAGGAATTCAAAGAAAAGGTTGGTAAATGTTCATTAACAAAATAACTTTGGGATAGGTTACATGACATATATTCTTCACCCATCACAGATTTAGAAAATGTCAAAGAAGATGCAGATACAAATCAAGAAGAATTATGTTCATCGTGTCAAGCATATTTAGAAGATGAAGAGTACATAATCACCATAGGTATGTTGTTTTGTTTTAATTGTGAAAAACATGGACATCTTGAAATAGAATTCCATGAAGGAAATGAAATAGAAAAACTAATTGAAAAGGAAGACAATTATGAAGAAGAATTGATTAGTGCTTTAGATGAACTAAGAGAAGAAAACAGTTCACTCAAGAAAGAATTGATGAAACAAAAGGAAAGTGTTCACATTTTTGAAGAATCCCAACAGGTCATCGATAACTTAAGAACTCAACTAGAAGAAGCCAGAAAGATCAAAGAAAATCTTGAATGCCAAAAGCAGTGTTTGGAAACCAACATAGCAGCACAGGAGGAAGAAGCAGAAATGAGAGAGAAGATATTAACAGATCATCTTAAGGAAATAAATAATGATCTAAACCAGCTTGAGGCAGAGTTTGGTCAAGAAGAGAAAGGACTTGAAGAATAAATAATCACATTAAAAATTAAGCTTGAAGAAGTGAAAAGAACAGAAGAAGTCATGAAGTCTCAGATAATGAAGAAAGAAGAAGAGGTTGAGAAGCTTAAAGAATAAGCTGTCACATTGAGAAGTAAAATCGTCAAGGTCAACAAGAACGTTGAAGAAACAGAAACATCCACATCATTTATAGAGAATTAAGAGAAGCACTCTAGGTTACTAGAAAATAAGAATGAAGAAAATAGAAAGAGTTATGAAGAAGTACTCAAAGGAAGGAATCATGGTCAACTAGAATCTAAGAAAACTATTGAAGATACATCTTCAAGAAGACCATCCATGTTCAATCCAAAAAGAAGATTCAATCATGATCATGATCAGTCAAGGCAAAAATTCAGAAGGACTACGCCACAAAGAAGATCATTCACTCCGAGGTATGCAAATTTATTTTATTGTAATTGTTTTTATTGTAACAACTTTGTACATAAGGTTGCAGATTGCAGGGATTATAAAAGAAATGTTCAAGCAAGAAGTGCCTATGTGGTTGCACGTAAAATTGAATGTAACAAATGTCATAATTATGGACACATAGCTAGTGATTGTAGAAGCATGATCGATACTTCCATGAAAGAGAATACTGTTGGATTACTAAGAGGGGGGTGAATCAGTAATAGCGCAATTATAATCCTTTTTCTTCAAATGTTATATCAATGTAGAATTATTATCCAATAATGATAAATAATAAATAAACAATCACACACATATACAGTACACTAGTGTTTTACGTGGAAACCCAAATCAGGAGAAAACCACAGAATGTTTTTTCTTATATGTCTTGAAGAATTACATTCATTGGAAGAACCAACTTCCTTTGTTTTCCAGCTACAACTGGAAGGAGGCTCCAACCCCCTGTTTTTTCAGGCTACAACCTGAGGGAAGCTCTAACTCCCCAATTCTCTGGCTACAACCAGAAGGAGGCTACAACCCCCTATGTTTTCCGGCTACAACCAGAAGGTGGATACAACCACCTATCCTTGCCCCGTCCAACCTCCCTAAAGTAGAAGTAGAATGATGAAACCACAGTCAACCTGTCACTCTGACATATACTGTTGTACAACTGTATCAACCTATACCACTGCCCTATATCCAATCTGTACAACTGCTCTGTAATCAAACTGTACTTGAACTGAACATGTATCTACAAAAATACAATAGATACGTTACCTGTAGTGATGCATCTCGCGTATGTATGCACCCTATTTGTTATGCAGCCCGTGTATGCCTTCTAAAAGTAGGGTTTCCTTTCACTTGAAAATTTTTGACCCTCTGTAACTTCTTTCACATAGATTTGTAACCTATCATTGTATCCAGACTGTAACTGTACCCCGTGCATTCATCCTCATACATAACCTCTACTCAAGGCAAGTATGTCTCTCTCTAGTCATGTGCCATATAGGTATGTGTAATCATGAACAAGTATAATATCCCTCACATGATCTTAGTCATCAACCCCTTTCTGATATTCAATTTCTCAATACATCAATAAATACAAGATCTCAACCATGTACCATAAAAACTCTTAGCCATATGCCAAGAAATACAAGATGTGCCTCAATAAGAAGTATCAATGATAAATATACCAACACCGTATTTCTATAGATCTGACTTATACATAATATCCCATGTAGCCACTAGTCTCTTTAGGGAGAATCCTCAAATCTTCATTGCCATTCCTTATGCATACATCAAAATCCAACTATTCATAGAAATAAGATATACCTTTTGAACCAATGGATGGATCGGATGTATCTGAGCACTCTAGACCTTCCTGGGAACTTCATCTCAGAATATAGAACCTCTGCACCTTCATCTTCTCAAGTTTCATGGCTTTATCAACATATACTCACCCTATACACAGTCAGCACGCGTACATACTCACCCTATACACAACCAACCCGCGTACATACACACCCTATACATAGACAACCCGCGTATGCCTTAGAAAATAGGGTTTTCTGTGAATCCAAGAATTTCTCCGTCAACCCTTTGTGCTACCTCAGACGTTCACCACTTCAGATGTATCTACAAGTATTTACAAGAAAATTTACACAAGAAAATAGATATACAATATGTACAAGTGTCTTTTTATGAGTGAGCTTTGTATCTTATTTATATCTTCATGTAGCCTTACACTTTCCTTATTTTAGGGCTTCTTCATTTAAAATAATTTCTTTTTGCAAAGAACTTTGACTCTTGGGGGATTATATAAGACTCATGAGGGTTCTCCAACATTATATGGTCATAACTCTCTAACCGTGAGGATTTATGTGACGTTCCACATACCACCGGAAACAGCATGACAATCACTATCCATATAGGATATTTTCACTCACAAATTCACTGTCCTTCATCTCATTATTCCTAAAATAAGCATGGGTTCTCTCACTCCGCAAAGCGTCTTCTTGTGAGGGCTTTCACCATAAGGGGACCACTTTGGAGTTCATCCATTTTTACTTCTTATCAACCATGACAAGACAATAATGAGTCATCTTTACATCAAACAATCTTGGGTCCATTACCCAAACCTTGTGCCATGGGGATTCAAGGGTTGACATCAATGACAACCAACCTTAATAAAAAATATCCCCCTTTCACATTGATGGAAACACTCTGATGCAATACTGAAATCATATCTCCCCCTAGAACCATGCCTCACTCATGCTCCCCCTGGAACCATGACTTTGTCCTCTGTATATGATAAATCTGCTCCCCTTGAAACCATGCCTCTGTCCTCTGCATCTGATAAATCTCTCCCCCTTTGTCATCAATGACAAAGATATCTTTCCATCCGGGGTGTCTTCCCCTAACTAAACTGTCCTCTTATGGTTCTTCCTCATGTAAATCTAAGACATATAAGATAAGCATTCAAAAAGCATTCATTTTGGAGTAGAAATAACTCCAAGTTTCTGGCGAAGATATTCAAAGGATTCCCATGGAAGTGGTTTTTGTGAAGATGTCTACTAGTTGTTCTTTTGTGCCCACATACCGAACTCTGATGTTATTTTCTACAACTTTCTCCCGTAGAAAGTGATACTTGATTGGAATGTGCTTCATCTTGGAGTGCATCATCGGGTTCTTCGAGATACTGATGGCGCTTGTATTATCACAATAGATTGGAATGGGCTCATCATACTCAACCTGTATATCTTTCAGAGTTTGTTTCATCCAAAGAACCTGTGTACAACATGATGTTGCTGCAATATACTCTGCATCGACTGTAGATAAAGATCCTGCTGATTTTTTCTTGCTTAGCCATGATACCAAACAGTCACCTAAGTATAATGTTGCTTCACTGGTGCTTCGTCGGTCATCAATACAACCTTCCCAATCTACATCTATGTAGGCAATACGTGATAGATCTTTTCCTTTTGGATACCATAATCCAAACTCTTCTGTTCCTTTTAGATATATGAAAATCCTCTTTATTGCTAATACATGTGATTCCTTTGGTGCTGCTTGAAATCGTGCCACCTGTCCAACTGCCTGCATTACATCTGGTCTGGATGTTGTCACATATAGTAGGCTGCCAATCATTGACCTGTATTGCCTCTGATCTGTAGACTTCGAATCATCATCTTTTCTCAACTTACAACTGCTTTGCATGGGAGTGATAATTGGTTTGCAATCTTCCATTCCGAACCTCTTTAGCATTTCTCTGATATACTTGGTTTGAGAAATAAAAATTCCTTGGTTTCTTTGACGTATCTGAAGTCCCATAAAGAAGGATAGTTCTCCAAGTAACGACATTTCAAATTCATTATGCATATCTTTTGCAAATTTCTAGCTTAACCTATCATCATCACTACCAAAAATAATATCATCAACATAAACTTCAATTAATAAAATATTACTTTGACTTACCTTGATGTAGAGATACTGATGGCGCTTGTATTATCACAATAGATTGGAATGGGCTCATCATACTCAACCTGTATATCTTTCAGAGTTTGTTTCATCCAAAGAACCTGTGTACAACATGATGTTGCTGCAATATACTCTGCCTCGACTGTAGATAAAGATCCTGCTGATTTTTTCTTGCTTAGCCATGATACCAAACAGTCACCTAAGTATAATGTTGCTTCACTGGTGCTTCGTCGGTCATCAATACAACCTTCCCAATCTGCATCTATGTAGGCAATACGTGATAGATCTTTTCCTTTTGGATACCATAATCCAAACTCTTATGTTCCTTTTAGATATATGAAAATCCTCTTTATTGCTAATACATGTGATTCCTTTGGTGCTGCTTGAAATCGTGCCACCTGTCCAACTGTCTGCATTACATCTGGTCTGGATGTTGTCACATATAGTAGGCTGCCAATCATTGACCTGTATTGCCTCTGATCTGTAGACTTCGAATCATCATCTTTTCTCAACTTACAACTGCTTTGCATGGGAGTGATAACTGGTTTGCAATCTTCCATTCCGAACCTCTTTAGCATTTCTCTAATATACTTGGTTTGAGAAATAAAAATTCCTTGGTTTCTTTGACGTATCTGAAATCCCATAAAGAAGGATAGTTCTCCAAGTAATGACATTTCAAATTCATTATGCATATCTTTTGCAAATTTCTAGCTTAACCTATCATCATCACTACCAAAAATAATATCATCAACATAAACTTCAATTAATAAAATATTACTTTGACTTACCTTGATGTAGAGGTTGTTGTATGCACTTCTTTTTCTGAACCCTGCCTACTGCAAATACTTGTCCAGTCTGGATTACCATGCTCTAGGAGCTTGTTTTAGACCATACAAGGCCTTCTTTAATTTATACACATAGTCTGTGTTCTCTGACAACTAAAATCTTTTTGGTTGTTCAATGTAGACTTCTTCTTCAAGTTCCTCATTCAAAAAAACTGATTTTATGTCCATCTGATATACTTTAACATTTTTGGAGTATGCATAAGCTAAAAGAAAACAGATTGCTTCCATTTTGGCAACTGGGGAAAATGTCTCTTCAAAGTCGATTCCTTCAATCTGTGCATATCCTTTACATACCAATCGAGCTTTGTTCCTTGTAACCTATCCATCTTCATTCAATTTATTCCTGAAAACCCATTTTGTGTCGATCACATTCTTATTCTTTGGTCTTGGAACCAATTCCAAAGTGTCATTTTTCTCTATTTGATCCAATTCTTCATCCATGGCCTTATTCCAAAATTCATCCTTGCTTGCTTCTTCAAAACAGTTTGGTTAAATTGTAGATAAGAGTGCTAGGTGTGTTGTTTTGGTGAACGGATTTTTCTTCTAGTCTCAACTCCTACATCTTTGTTTCCAATAATTTGATCTGAAGGATGATTCTTCTATACTCGTTTTCTTGGTGTATTTGGAGATACTTGCTGAACTTTCTCTTATGTTTCTGTCAGATTCTCTTCATATTCCTCTTCTACTTCATCTTCTGCTTCTTCTTCGAAAAGTTGTTCCATTGATTTGTTTTCTTCTTCCTTTGACTCTGGTCTGCCCATTTCATCAATTGTTACATTGATGCTTTCCACAACTTTTTTCAATCTTAGATTGTAACACTTGTATTCTTTCCTTATACTTGAGAAACCAACAAGTACTCCTTTGTCCACACGAGATTCAAACTTTCCCATTATGCCATCTTCTCTTTTGATGTATCATTTGCTTCCAAAAACTCTGAAGTGCTTCACATTTGCTTGTCTTCCTTTCCATAGCTCGTAGGAAGTTTTATCAGTGTTGTTTCTGAGCATTACTTTGTTTTGAATTTGAACTGTTGTATGCACTCCTTGTGTCCAAAATGTATCTTTCAATTTGGAATCCATTATCATTGTTCGAGCCATTTATTGTATTGTTCTATTCTTTCTTTCAACAACTCCATTCTATTGAGGTGTCCTAGCAATGAAGATTTTCCTTTTTATTCCATGACTGCTGAAGTAGTCCATAAATTCCTTTGAAGTGAACTCTCCTCCATTATCAGATCTCAAGCATTTGATTCTTGAATCCATCTCATTTTCAACGATTTTCTTGTAGATCTTGATTTTTTCAAAAGCTTATGACTTGTTCTTGAGAAAGAAAACTACAATCATTCTTGTATAATCATCAACTAATAACATAAAGTATCTTTCACCTTTTAATACCTTTGTTGTAGTTGGTCCAACTAGATCAATGTGCACAATTTCCAGTGGTCTTGTTGTCGAATATTCCTTTGATTTGAAACCGGTCTTTCTTTGCTTTCCTTGTTGACAATGCTTGCATAAAGTGTTTATTGGTTTCGTGATCTGGGGAATTTCTCTGACTGCTTCTCTTTTTCTGACTTTGACAAGGTTATCAAAATGCATGTGACCCATTCTTCTGTGTCATAGCCAACTTTCATCTTCCTTTCCTAGACAACACTTTTCATTTCCAATTTCACTTAACACATATATGTTATTTGAAGTTCTTGCAGCTGTACTGACCAATTTCCCTAAACCTTCTTTTCTTATCTCATAGTTTTCTGAATCGAAAGTAACTTTATGACCTTGGTCACACATTTGACTCACACTTAGAAGATTATGTTTCATATCTTCTACCAGTAGAACATTTTGTGCCTTTTCATTCTTGTTCCCAATTCAGATTGCGCCTTCTCCAATGATTTTGGATGAATTATCATTTCCGAAGGAGTCTGATCCATTTCTTTCCTTCCGTAATGTAAGAAATTTGTCTTTATCACCTTTCATGTGTTTTGAACACCCATTGTCAACATACCAACCGTGTTTCTTCTGCTTAGCTTGTAGAGCGACTGTGCATTCTTCATTCCTATACTGATCTTGCTTTCTTATCCATGTCGTTTTCTGAGGTTGTTGTCTATGACTGTTGTTATTCTGTTGAGGTTCTTTAGGAGGGATTGTCATTATTCAATCTTTGGTCATGTGTCCAAAGTTGTTACATTTGTAACATTCCACTTCAGTGCTCAAGGATTCAAACCTGTTGTAAATTCTTCTTTGTGTTTCACTAGGTCTTCTTGAATAACCCCTTTCTGTATGACTCTCAAAGTTGTTATTTTTCCTATTGTTAGCTCTGCAATTTACAACTTTATGTCCAAAATTATTACATGCATAACATAAACTAAAAAATATAGTTTGATACCTGGGAGTTGAATATTTTCTAAAAGGAGGTGCTTTTATGAATCCTTCTTCTTCTTAAGGCCTATCTGTCTATTGTTGATTCTGAAATCGAATCTTCTCAGTGGAGGAGTGTCCCTATAATCTTCCTTGTATATATTCCTATCACCCTTGATTGTTTCTGCATATATTTTTGGATTTGTTTCTTGCTCTGTTATTTTGGAGCTTGATCCCTTTTCTGTCTAATTGTATCCAAGTCCAGACTTGTCAAGATGAGATTTTTGACTGCTGATAATGTCATCCAAAAAAATTCAGTTGTTCTGCATATTTTTCTTTTGAATATCCTTTATTAATGTGACAATCTCTGCTTCCAAGTTTCCGATGATCCTATCCTTTTCTTCTAGTTGTTCTTTGAGTGCTTCTTCAATTGTTTTATCTTCTTCTATTTGAACTTTCAATTTTGTGATGATTTTTTCTAGTTCTTGAGTGTCTTCCTTTTTGTCTAGTTCTGCTTGTAGTTTCTTGTTCTTCTTCTTTTCTCTTCTGATAACTTCTATGGCACACATTAATTCTTCTTGAAAGTCAACTTCTGCCTCTTTAATTTCTTCTTCGAATTCTTCTTCATCTTCTTCATATTCTTCTTCAAAGTCTTCTTTGTCAGAGTCTTTTACTTCCATGAATATAACTCTTCCTGTCTCACTGTCACTGACTTCATCTTCATCTGATGATGAGATGTCTTGTTTGATGCATAAGCTTTTCTTGAAATATTTCTTTGTAGTTCTTTTTCCTTTATATGTGTGTTTGTCTTTTGAGTAACCTTCATCATTTCTCTTTTTCTTATGAGGACATTTGTTAGCAAAATGACCAATACCATCACAATTAAAATAAATTAAAGGAATCTTACCTTTATACCTACTGTTAGTTCCCTTGTTCAGTCTTTTGATGAATTTGGCCACTTCTTCATCATCTTCCGAGATGTCGTTGTTGCTGCTATATTCTTCTTATTCCTTTTTCTTTTGCTTTGATCTTTTGGATGCTTTGAAGGCTGCTTCTTTTACATATGGATTTTCCTGTTCAGTACTCATCTCATACGCTGTGAAGATTCCATGTCGTTCATCCATGCTTATTGAGTTTAGATATGATCTTTCTTCTAGTGTTGATATCTTAGGGTTGAATCTCATAGGAAGAGATATTAGTACCTTTTGAACAATTACAGATTCTTCGATTTCTTCTCCCAATCCTATGATTGCATTCACTGTTTCATCTACTCATAAGAAGTAGGCTGTGATATCTTCATCTTCCTTCATTTTTTATTGTTCGAACTGACCTCTATAAGTTTGAAGCTTTGCTTCTTTGAATTTTGAATCTCCTTCATAAATATTTCAAAGCTTGTCCCAAATCTCTTTAGCAGATTTACAATGTGCAACTTTGGTGAATACTGTATCACTGAGACCATTTAAAAGTGCATTTTTGGATTTGGAATTATTCTCACTGAGTTTCACTACTTGGTCATTTTTTTGTGGAACTGTTGGTGCTGTGTATCCATCTACAATTGATTGCCAAACTTGAAATCCCTATGTCTGTATATATGTCTTCATCCTTATGCTCCAAAAAGCATAGTTTTGTTCATCAAACTATGGTATTCCATTTTTATATGAGTTGGTACTCTCCATGATCTACCTTTCAGTGGTTAAACTGATTTTTGAAGGAACCTACTCTAAAACCAATTGTTGGATTACTGAGAGGGGGGGGTGAATCAGTAATAGCATAATTATAATACTTTTTCTTCAATTGTTATATCAATGTAGTATTATTATCCAATAATGAGAAATAAGAAATACAAAATCACACACATACATAGTACACCAATGTTTTACGTGGAAACCCAAATCGGAAGAAAACCACATAATGTTTTTTCTTATATGTCTTGAAGAATTACATTCATTGGAAGCACCAACTTCCTTTGTTTTCCAGTTGCAACTAGAAGGAGGCTCCAACCCCCTGGTTTCTCAGGCTACAACCTTAGGGAATATCCAACCCCCCAATTCTCTGGCTACAACCAGAAGGAGGCTACAACCCCCTATGTTCTCCGGCTACAACCGGAAGGTGGATACAACCACCTATCCTTGCCCCATCCAACCGCCTTGAAGTAGAAGTAGAATGTTGGAACCACTTTCAACCTGTCACTGTGAGATATATTGTTGTACAACTATATCAACATGCACCACTTCCCTGTATCCAATCTGTACAGTTGCTCTATAATCCAACCATACTTGAACTGAACATGTATCTACAAAAATACAATAGATACACGACCTGTAGTGATGCAGCTTGCATATGTATGCGCCATGTCTGTTATGCAACCTGCGTATGCCTTCTAAAAATAGGGTTTCCTTTCACTTTAAAACTTTTGACCCTCTGTAACTTCTTTCACATATATCTGTAACATGTCACTGTGTCCAGACTGTAACTATACCATGTTCATGCATCCTCATACATAACCTCTACTCAAGGCAAGTATGTCTCTCTCTAGTCATGTTCCATATAGGTATGTGTAATCATGAACAAGTATAATATCCCTCACATGATCTTATTCATCAACCCCTTTTTGATATTCAATTTCTCAATACATCAATAAATACAAGATCTCAACCATGTAACATAAAAACTCTTAGCCATATGCCAAGAAATACAAGATGTGCCTCAACAAGAAGTATCAATGATAAATATACCAACACTATACTTATGTAGATCTGACTTATACAGAAGATCCCATGTAGCCACTAGTCTCTCTAGGGAGAATCCTCAAATCTTCATTACCATTCCTAATGCATACATAAAAATCCAACTATTCATAGAAATAAGACATACCTTTTGAACCAATGGATGGATCTGATGTATCTGAGCACTCTAGACCTTATTGGGAGCTTGATCTTAGAATATAGAAGCTCTACACCTTCATCTTCTCAAGTTGCATGGATTTATCAACATGTACTCACCCTATTCACAGTCAGTGCACGTACATACTCACCCTATATAAAGCCATACCACATACATACACACCCTATACACATACAACCTGCGTATGCCTCAAAAAATAGGGTTTTCTGTGAATCTGATAATTTCGTCGTCAACCCTTTGTGCTACCTCAGACGTTCTCCACTTCATATGTATCCACAAGTATTTACAAGAAGATTTACACAAGAATATATATATATATATATATATACAATATGTACAAGTGTGTTTTTATGAGTGAGCTTTGTCTCTTATTTATATCTTCATGTAGCCTTACACTTTCTTTATTTTAGGGCTTCTTCATTTAAAATAATTTCTTTTTGCAAAGCACTTTTACTCCTGGGGGCTTCTATAAAACTCATGAGGGTTCTCCAACTTCATATGGTCATAACTCTCTAACCGTGAAGAGTTATGTGACATTCCACATACCATCCAAAATGACATGACAAGAAATATCCATCTAGGATATTTGCACTCACAAATTCACTGTCCTTCATCTCATTATTCCTAAAATAAGCATGGGTTCTCTCACTCCGCAAAGCGTCTTCCCGTGAGGGCTTTCACCATAAGGGGACCTCTTTGGAGTTCATCCATTTTTACTTCTTATCAACCATGACAAGACAATAATGGGTCATCTTTACATCAAACAATCTTGGGTCCATTACCCAAACCTTGTGCCACAGGGCTTTGTTCAAGGGTTGACATCAATGAAAACCAAACTTAATCAACAAATACCGATATCAGATATAAGAAAGTATGGATAAGAAAACAAGAAGAACAGGTGAACAAAGACTAGGTACCAGATATCGCAATATTGGCAATAAAACAAGATGAATAAAATTCTACAGAGAAAATGAAAGATGTCAGATACATAAAGGTTTGGAAAATAACTGAAAGAAAGGAGGGACATGTAAAAAAGGAACAAGTTCAAGAGATTGTACTTTTAGGAATTGTAGTGAAAGATGAATGCACAGACAGAAAGAAATAAGTAAGAGCTCAGAGAGATAATGAATCTACCAATGAACATGATGATGAATCTACCAATGAAGATGATGATGAATACACATCAGAGTAGGAATTGTTTTGAGCCATCCGTCTTAGAGACTCCCAAGTAATATGAATATTAGATAGGGGGAGTCAATGTGATAGCTATGACAGACCAAAGAACCATCCTTCAAGCAGCTTGCAGAGTTTGAGAAGACAGATTCAGAGAAATCAGTTAGAATAAGTATAGTTTGATAGATTAATCAAGACTTCATGATAGTATAGTGATAAATGGGTCAACATTATGGACAGTTGCGCAAGTAGAGTCTTGGACAATATGGATAGAGATGGATTTGTAAGAACACTTAATAGGTTTGGACAGATATATGATAGTTGACGAGAGAATGGATTCATAGATTGGTTCAGAGAGTGGTTCAGAGACAAAGGAACATTATCATAATGGACGATAATTACACAAGAAATGGATTGAACAATGCTAATGGATTCCAAATTGACAAATATTTTTTGGACACATGTAGTGCATACATCAGTTCACATTCAAAACAAAATAATTCTCAGAAACAACAATGAAAAAACTCCCTACAAACTATGGAAAGGAAGTGCATAAAACAACCTCTACATCAAGGTAACTTAAGGTAATATTTTATTAATTGAAATTTATGTTGATGATATTGTTTTGGAAGTACTAATGACAGGTTAGAAATTTGCAAAGGATGTGTGTTGGAGTCTAAAGATGTCTAAAAACATCCTTAGTTTAACATTAATTTATCAACCCGAGGATTCGTCTTTTATCTCAAGAATATCAACAAAGTATATGCAGATAGCTCGTAGAGGTTACAATCGCGTAGTTAAAGAAAACCTGAGTTTATCCACAATCAAGTTCCTCAAATGTTCATTAAAGATTATGAGACTAATATCTTACTTAACAGAATTGAAATCTGATTACTAACATGTTGTGAATGAAAAGAAACTAACTAATCTATTGAATTCATTTAACTAAAAAGCAGTAATTGAATCTAAGTAAAGACTTGCAGAAGTAAATATCAACTATGAATCAAATTGATGGAAATGAATTAGCAAATTACTCTATCTGTAGAAAGAAACAACAATTATAATCTAATCGAAAGGGACAACAAATGTAAATTAACTGAAAGGAACAACAATTGTAACTTAATTGAAAGGAACAACAAATGTAACTTAATTGAAAGGAACAACAGATGCGAATCTAAGGAAAAGGAACAACGCGTATGAAAATGTGAGGAACTATCAAGCAACAAACTATAGCAATGGAAGTTGGAATAGAAATCATTAACATTCAAACCAAAACATCTATCTCTTATAAGCAATCAACAATAAAACATTAACACACTTGTGCATCTATCTTTAACTATTGTAAAGAAAATTTAAATCATAAAACATAAATCAAAACTGATACAATTACAGATTGAAACAGTAACTCCTTCAGACTGGGCCCTTGGTCCTCAAAATCACTGCCACTAGAAACTCAGTATGTAGAAATGGTGAAAACTTTCAAAGCTTTTATTGATTCCATACCTGGTACGACATTTACAAAAAATTTTGCGTAGAGCAATTCTAAGTTCTGAATACTTGGATGCAATTCTTCTATATCCTTTTAGGATATATTACTCTCTATATATCACAATAATATGGCTAAATTAAGCCATCATGAGGATCGAGAGATCATCATGATTGCTTTACTATTATAAAGTTACAATATAGAAAATCAATCATCTTCAAAACTACTTTGCACCAAAAGTTCTCAACCTCCAATAGCTTGCGCATGTTCACGATCTCCTTTGCTATCTTGGGTTTGACAACATTTATCCAATCCTATAACAAAATCAAACAAGTCCAATCATATTTTAGAATCTTATTTAATATAACTTAAATAATAATGCTAGAAGACATATTAATCATTTTCTATCCTATTTATCCCTAATTGGCCGAAAAGTCAATCAATATTATATCATGAATTATGGGAATACAGAAGATATTTGTACCTTTTTCATAACCCAAGATACCCCCTAACTTACCTTCTTGCATGACCTCATGCAAGTTGAGATCTTACATGTAAAGAAGTGATGCTGTAAGGAGGAAAAGTTGGTTCACCAGGTATTCTGAACCCATTACTTCTTTTGAGCTACAAAAGCAGCATCCTCCCTCTTCTTATTAATTTGATAATCCTTCTAGTAACTTTCTGGAGGAAACCAAAGGATAGGGGGATTATATCTACACCCAATCCAAGTAGGTCCTTCCTCCTGGAGCATTCTAGAATACCTTTCCACTCTGTAGGTAGCTGCAAAGAAATTCCTGAACCCAAAGGGTTCCCTACTTTCGACTTCATTGGAGGATGCAACCCATATCACCTTAGAAGAAACAAGAGATTCTTCTTTGAGTTCTCTAAAATATATGATTCCTACACGTATAAATTGTCGATGGATGGGGGCTAAATATTCCACGAACCCCCCTCCTTTTCATGAAGGTTTGATGTCACATAATGGCTAGAAAGGAATTTGGGGGCTCTCCTCTGATCCAGAGATCTAACCCAGTTTCCATCTTTATAAAATTCTTGTGAGTTGTGCCCCATCTGACTTGGTTCTTAGTGAAGGGAAAGAATGCCTGAAATTGTATGTTGCCAATAAAGGGACCAGTGTTGTTTCCCCTATCATCTTCCAAAATGAAGTTATGGAAGTATAATTCACATAGGAAGTATTGTACCTTCTCTTCCTGATCTCTAAAACATGAAATGAACTCAGGGACAATGGAAAATGTAATTAGCTTACCTGATCCGATGGATTTTACCCTTAACAACAGGTAACATTCCAACAAGAATAGGGTATAATTGGTAGTAGGAGCTCTGTAATTGATTGCATCAGAGTAAACATCACAAATCTCTTTGATTTGCTCCAAATATTTTTCAAATTGGTTTTGTATTTTATTTGTTTTTTCCTGAGCTTTGTTTAACTCAGCATAAGTCTCATGCTCTGTTTCCTCCATGGATCTTAATTGTTTAACAATTCTTTGATGTTCGACCATAGTCACCATCTCATCCCTGGTTTGAGTCTGTTCTTGTTGGGCTTGTACCAGCTCTTCTTTTAACCTATCAATGATGGCACTCTGTTTATGTGACTGGGATGTTTGATACTCTTCCATAGCACCCATCTCATATATGGATTGATTTAATGCTTGTTGGTCTTGCATCAAATATGCTTCCAGTCTATCAACGATGACGTTATGTTCCTGAGACTGAGATGCTTGATGCTATGTCATAGTCATTATTTCATGTCTATTTTGGGTAAGGATTTGTTGGAATTGCATCAATTCTTCCTCCAATATCCTAATGGTAGCATATTGCTCAAGGGATTGAGCTATCTCCTCTGAGACTAGGGTATCGGTTTGTACCTTAACATCAAATGTTTCTAAAGGAATTACTTCCTTATTCTGAGCTACTGCATCCTCTACTATTATTTCTTCAGGGTCTGTCTGTGTCCCCACAGATTTTGTAGTGAATGCTCTTTTAGGAAGAGGGTTTCTTCCTTGCATTTCGGGCATTTTGTTTTTATTTCTTTTGTGGGCCTTATTTGCTTATTCTAGTTTGTTTCTTAATTCTTTAATAATTTCCCTGAGTTTTCCAACCTTCTTCTTTAAAACTTCAACCTTTTTAGCCTTTCTCTTCAACAACTTGTTTTCCTTTTTTATCTTTCTAATTATCCTATGGATTTTGCCTGATTTATGTTTGTGAGGGGTCTCAAGGTATTCTTCCTCCTGGTGAGTAGGTGGTTGTTCCTTTGTTCCTTCCAAATGCTTTGTCTATCCCAGAGGGTTTTTTTCCTCAGGATGATGTTCTTCCTATGTTGTGTCCTCTGGGAATGACATTTCAATATCAGGAAAGTCCTCAACAGGTTTTGAAGAAGAGGCTCGTTCTTGGTATTCTTATGATTTATTTGTGTCTATGTTAGTTGAGGTCCCTAAGCTTCCTAAAACCTGAGCTATTTCTACCTCATAGATTTTCAAAAATTGTTCTGTCGGGCGCTCCAATGTTGGTTGGGTATCCTCCTGATCATTCCGTTGTGAGGTTTGTTCTTATTGCTCAATTTCTTGAACATTTTCCTATAATGATTGTTCTGTAATGTCCTGAATTTCTTTGGTCATTTCCTGAATTTCTTCAGGGTCTCTTGTCTGTATGATTCTCCTCTTTCTCTCAATGGGGGATTTAGGAGGAGCCTTTGCTCTTTTCCTCTTTCTCATTAATGATTTTTCTTGTGAGGTCTGAGTCTTTGTAATTTGGACAGGGTCTACCTCGACTTCAGGTTGAGGAGGTAGAATTTCTATTTGGGCAGTGGCCTCCCCTTCCCGTATCTCTTCAATTTCCCATGGTGGGTCTTCATGATATAATTTAGGTTGTTCCAATTGTAGAGGTCTATTGGCCTTGATAAAATTACCCTGGGTTAATTTAGTTTGACTCAGGGCCTTATTTACTATCAATTTAACTAATCCATGGTGGTTGATAACAATAATAAGATCCTTGGCCTTCTTTGTTCTTATGGCAACCTCATGTAACATGGCATTTAGAAAAATGGTAGATTGATTACTAACCTTTGTTTGAGTTCCACTAGAAGTTTGAGGTGGCATGGTCGAATTACATCGTATCATCCATCACAGGTGATGTACCTATAAATTACCCCTGCCAGTTCTTTCCATGGTTTGCTGAGAGTGCTGGGGTTAAGTCCCTTTCCCTTTCTATCCAATTCCTCTCCAGGGTCTATGAAGGATTATATAGCTTCTTTGAGCGTTGTATATCTTATTTTCCATTGAATGCCCGAGTTAGGGAGACCTGTAACCTCTGCTACGATTTCCAGAGTAACTGGAATTTGTATATCTCGAACCATGGAGATTTATCCCTGTAAGTTATGAAATAATTCAAGCGTTATGTTCATATCATAACCTTGCAACTAGTTGAAGTACTTCATCCACCCCTGATGATGTAGGATTTCTCTTTCCTTCTCAGTTACCTGTAGTAATTTTGGCTTCCTGCGCACACTTCGACCACCCATCTTTCTGTGAGAAAATGAGAACGACTATCGTTCCTGGTTGTAGACTTGGTTAGACCAGCTTGGAGAAAAATATTACCAAAAATAGAAAATATCATAGATCAACGAGTTTATAAAAATGTGGGTTTTCCATTTATTACAATCATTACAATCTTATAGGAAAGCGTGTCGAGCATCCACTCCCCTCATTAATGTGGAGGTTGACCTCGATCGTCAGTGTAGGCGAAAGTAATGAGTGTAGGTATTTCTGGTGAGAGGTAATGATGACGGTGCCGCCGCTAGTGGGGACCAATCATGTATAATTTTCAAAAATCATATTTAACAGTAATCATAAACGATAGTCCACTTTTGTGGGAAATTCGAATTTATTGTACCTATGCTCAATTTTTTTTTTAAGGATAAATAAGATGAATAAATTAAATTCGTTCATTTAAAAATATTCCACATATCATAATGTTGTTACTTTTCTTGAGTTATTGAGTATAACTGAAATGATAGCCCTGTTATTGAATAAAGGAAATATAGAGACACACAAAAACTTTGTGTTTTTAAGGTAAACTTTCATACCACAGGCAGAGCCACTGCTGCCATCAGGCGTCCATAGCCTCGACAGGGTTGCCTTTTAACCCATAGATGAGCCCATATCCTTAATAAATATTTGAATTGTATTTTCCCAAAAATACCACTATCCTAGTTTGGTAGCCAGATGATGATAATGCCACTCACTAGATTGTAACTTAAGTGAACAAGCCAGCTCGTGATGAGACCCCTTGTCCATTGAAAAAAATGTCAAAGGCCATTTCCCTGGTGTGGTAGCCATAGTGGAAATTCCACTTACATTATTATCCTATGATCGTGGTAGGTTGGCTCATGATGAGACCCCCTATTCTTCGTGGGAGAAGTTTATGACTTATATTTATTTGTTTTTATATTTTTTCTTTTCTCATCATTCATTTTTTTTTATAGGGCTCTATTAAGGGAGGCTCATGTACTCCTTAAGAGTAATGGATGGCGTAAAGAAGTGTAAGGATGCCAAGTAAAAGTGTTCTTAAGACTCATTATTATAATATGAAGGGAAATTATCATTCAAGTATATTGGTATGCGTATAGAGAAAAGAAACGAATTACGAAGAAATTAATCCAATTTTTTTTTGATAAGGTATAAGAGATAGTCCACAAAATAATGACAAATCGTTATAAATAATGTTGGTAAAAATTACTTAGTGAAAGTCATACCCCAAAGGAATGGATAACGTTTTAATCAACATGAAGAAAAGGAATGACAACAAGGAAAAACGCAGAAGGAACATCAGTTGTTCCTTTTTAGAATGCACAGTGGGCCCCGAGATGAAGGAACAAAAATCACGACAAAGGGAACGATAGTTGCACCATTCAAATGAACAACAACAATACTCAAAGGAACAATAGTCGTGTGAAAGGAACAACAGTTGTTTCATTCAAATGAACAACAACTACACTCAAAGGAACAACAATCGCGCGAAAGGAACGACAGTTGTTCCGTTCAAATGAACAACAACTACACTCAAAGGAACAACAGTCACGCGAAAGGAACGATAGTTTCTCTATTCAAATGAAAAAATAATATCAAAGGAACAACAATCACGTGAAAGGAATGACAGTTGCTCTGTTCAAATGAACAACAACAATACTCAAGGGAACAACAATCATGACATCTGTTAAATTTTTAGCCATCTGATTAGGTAATTTTGGAAACCTCCCATGGAAAATGTATTTTTTCTTGAATCTAAGGCCGATTAGTCATCAACTAAATTCATTCAATTGTTATGGGTTAGTTTATTTTAAAATCATGTATTGGATGGTCTGAGTTCATTATAGTTGCTCTATCATTGTTGCGGAACATGACATATTCATTTTTATGTGAGAGACAATGTCCATGTGATAAGATAAAGTAAGAGTACGAAACAAAAAAGAATGCTAATTGTGTACATTACAGTCATCTTCCCTAGTTCTTATTTTCCAAAGTGACTTTCATAAAACTAAAAAAAAAGAAAACTAACAACTCAATTAGATCTATAAAAAAAACTATATACAACATGTACAGTGTCAACAAAAATTCATCATTATGGAGTTGGAGTGGTTGGGTTACCTTCCCAACCAGCTAAAATTTGAACGATAGGGTCCTTACTTACTTCCTGGTAGAAAGATTCTTTTGAAGGAAGTTGATGGTAAAGTCGTAGCCAATGTCCATTGACCAAAAATAGAGATCCAAACCCGTCGATGGTCCTTAAAGTGACTATGAAATTATCATGGACTTCGTTAATTTCATATGGTCCCAACCACCATGTCTGTAATTTTCCTGGAAAATCCTGAAATTTGGAATCATAGAGAAGCACCCAATCACCTTTCTTGAATGATTTATTCTTTCTATGTTTGTCATGCTAGGTCACTCTCTGTTGCTGAATAATGACCGTTCTCTCCACAACAGATAGGCGTGCTTCATCCAACTCATTGAGTCATTGAAGGCACTGTTTATGTGCTTTTGTTAGATCTAGTCAAATTTCCTGGGCCATCCTTAGGGTCTTGATCTCAAACTTGATTGGGAAGATGGGTTATTTCCCATAGACTAGGTGATAAAGAGAGTAGCCAGTGGTGTTACACCATGTTGTGAAATAAGCCCATAAGGCATTTGGGAGCTCAGTAGCCCAATTCTATCGGTTTGTTGAGGCAATATTTGTCGGGATTGCATCTAGGACCTTATTGGTGCTTTCTACTTGCTCGTTTGCCTATGGGTGGTATGGAGAAGAAACTCTATGCTTAATGTGATAGTTTTCCAGGGTGGTGGTGATTCTATGAGCTATAAATTGTGACCCCCCATTAGTGATTATTTCCTTGGGTAGTCCATTGCGTACAAATAATTTAAAAAGAAATTTGATGAATAATTCTTCTGTTTCATTTGGTAAGGCTTCTGCTTCTATCCATTTGGTCATGTAGTCCGTTGCGACTAGAATATAGGCCTTCTGATTTGACTTTGTATTGAAGGGGCCAACAAATTATAGTTCCCATCTCTCAAACGGTTCAACGACTACTTGTGTTTTCAAAGGCATTTCATCAGCCTGACCTGGTTTTCCCATCCGCTAACAATTGTCGCAGGTCCAGACGTATTTCTTTGCATCTCTAAATATTGAGGGCCAGTAGTAGCCCATCTGTAAAATTTTGTGTCCAGTCCTGCCGTTTGCAAAATTCCCACCATAGGGCTCATCATGTCATACCTTCATTATGTCGTATATTTCATCCTCTCATATGGATCTGTGGATCTGGAGATCAACTCCTGTGTGGAAGAGATATCCACCGATCTAAGCGAATCATGCGCTATGTTGGACGATCAATTTTCTTTCCCTTGATGATAGATGTGCCGGTAATTTTCCCGCTGCCAGATAATTTGCCACATTAGTGTACCAAGGTGGCTTTGTGGTGACGACAAACAAATTCTCATCTGGAAATTGATCTTCAACTATTAAGGACTCATCTGTTTTGGGTATGCAGGACAAGAAGTCTGTGACAAGATTTTCTCTCCTGGGTCGATATTTGATGTTGATATCAAATTCCTGCAATAGTAATAACCAGTGAGTAACCCATTCATTAGTAATTGGTTTATTAGCTAGATATTTAATAACAGAATGATCAGTATACAAAATAATTGGATAACTTGTTATATACTGACGAAATTTATTGATGGCATGTATAACAGCTAAAAATTCTTTTTTTGTTACTGTATAACTAAGTTCAGCTGGAGTAAGATTCTTTCTAATAAAATAAATGGCGTAGGGTTTCTTGTCTTCTTCCTGTCCAAGGACAACGCCTATGGAAATATCTGATGCATCGGTGGAGATGTGAAATGGTATTTTCCAATTTGGTCCTCTCAACACCGGTGTTGTTGAGATCATCTTCTTGAGTCCTACAAATGCCACAAGACACTTGTCAGAACACTGAAAATCCACATTACCAGTCAAATCATGTAAAGGTGCAACGATTATTGCAAAATTTTCCATAGATCTGCGATAGTATCCTGAATTGCCAAGGAAACTATGTACCTCAGTTTGTGTGTGTGGTGTAGGTAAATTAAGGATTACCTCTATTTTTGTTGGATCTACTCTAATTCCATCTGCAAAAATATAATTCCCTAGTGCCACACCTTCCGTCATCATCATGTGACATTTTTTGTGGCTTAAACATAACCTGGTAGCAATGCACCATTCTAGTACCTTCTCCAGATTATTCAGTGTTTGATTGAAGTTGTTTCCATAAGGAGTAAATTCATCCATGTAAACTTCAAGCCCTTCACTGATCAAATTGTTGAATATGATCAGGATGGCCCTTTGGAATGTGGTTGGAGCATTGCAAATTCCAAAGGGAAATACTCTGTATGCAAAGGTACCCTAGGGGCATGTGAATGTAGTTTTATATTGATCTTCTGGGGCAATATGGATCTGATTGTAGCCACTAAAACCATCTAGGAAAGAAAAGAACTTATTTCCTGCCAAAGTATCCAGGACCTGATCGATGAAAGGTAAGGGGAAGTGGTACTTTTGAGTGTCTTTGTTAAGTTCCCTGTAGTCGACACAGATTATCCATTTCCCATTTTTCTTGGGGATGATGACTAATGGGAGACCCACCGACTATTTGAGATAGGGTATATAAAATATACGTCCAACATCTTTTGTAATTATTCTTTAACAATATCCATGAGGTGGGGATTCAATCTTCTCTGCGACTGTCAGATAGGTTGGGCATCTTTCTCAATGTAAATGTGGTGTGTGCAAAGTTGTAGATAAATAACTTTCATGTCAAAATATTCCCAGGCAAAAGCTTGTTGTTATTTAGAAAGGACTCGAATTAGCTTTTGTTGTTGTTGCTCATCTAAATTGGAATTAATGTTCAAAGACTTCCCTGGTGCAATCTCAACGGATTTGCTGTCATGGACAGTGGTAGTCGATATTTGTTGTTCCATTAAATCTTCTAGTGTGTCTCCCTGTGCTTCACAATCTAGAAAAGCTTGGAGCATCTGGCATGTTCGGTTACCCATGATGGCTAGGTTGTTAATAAACCCACTGATTACGTCATCCTCTAGTTGGTTCTTGAGTTCGAGAGCTTGTTCCAGCGTGAGAGGGGCTCATAAGTCCTTTTATGGATACCATGGTGGTCGCAATTGTGGATATATGAAAGTTGGGCTTGGCTTGGCTGGAGGATATAAGATGAGATTTTTTGTGACACCTCCTCTAGCAATTGTCATATTACCCATTCAACATCCTATGTATGCATCAGCTGTTGCGAGCCATGGTATGCCCAGTATCAATGGATTCCCTTCGAGTCCACTTCTTGGGTTGATGATGAGGAAATCCGCTAGATATTCCCAAGAGTCGACTGAGATTTCTATATCATGTAGTGTGTTGACTCGTCTAACCACTGATTGATCAACCAATTGTAACATAATTGGGGTGGGTTCGAAAGAGTCAAAACCTAGGGTGTTGTAGGTTTCCATAGTCAGGATATTGATGGCTGCCCCCAAATATGTTGGTTGTGGAGCCTGATTATCTTCCTGATTTAGAGCTCTTTTACTTTCAGCCATGTTTATACCCCATAAAGTATTTACACCCGAGAAGTATGTACACTCTTCCACGCGGGGGAGTGCAGAGGGGGGTACCCCCTCTGCGAGGTCTGGGGGGTCTAGGGGCAAGAGAGCCCCCGAAGAAAAAATTGCCTTGTAAAAGTATATTGTAATTTCATTGTAAATCTGGACCATTCATTGCAAGGTTGCAGTTCTAATGATAGAGATTATGTTAGGGTTTTTTCCCTAGAAGGCAACAATCTTTTATGAGGGAAATGTATTGCAACTATGTATGTTGGTGAGTATTGTATTCTGAGAGAGGAGACTGTGAGAGAAAGAAGAGGAAGTTACAACGGGTTTTGCTGTAGGTTGTATCCCTTCATTTTGCTGGATAATAATAAAGAAAGGACCTGGCAATTTCTCTAGTGGACGTAGCCCACACTAGGTGAACCACGTAAATATGTGTTTCTCTTGTATTGTGTATCTTCTGTGTTTTGTTTCCACATTTGTTTTATTTTATTGCTCCGCGGTCCTTTTTTTCTAAAAATTGGTATCAGAGCGTAAGGTAACTCGCAGGAAAAGAGGGTTCCTGGTTCGAGTGGGAGCAATGTCGGAAGATGGAAAGTTTAGGGTCGAGAAATTTAACGGCCAAAACTACTAGTTATGGAATATGGAGATGGAAGATTATTTATATCAGAAGGATCTATTCCTACCATTGAGCGGAGTAGCAAAGAAGCCGGCGGCCATGAAGGATGAAGAATGGGAGATTCTTGACAGAAAGGCTCTAGGAACAATACGACTAAGCCTGGCAGCGTCGATGGATTTCAATATCTCGAACGAAAAGAAAACGAAGGATTTGATGGACACATTGGCCAAATTGTATGAAAAACCCTCGGCTTCCAATAAGGTATTTCTAATGAAGAGATTATTTAATATGAAGATGTCGGAAGGTGGGTTTGTTGCAGTTCATTTAAATGAATTTAATACGGTTACTAATCAACTAAGTTCTATAAAAGTGGACTTTGATGATGAGGTTAGGGCTCTTCTAATCTTGTGTTCATTGCCAGAAAGATGGAATGGCTTGGTCATGGATGTAAGTAACTCTGTCTCTGGTTCAAATACTTTAAAATTTGATGATGTTGTTGGTGTTATCCTTAGTGAGGAAATGCGATGGAAAAGCATAGGTGAGACATCAGGTAATGTGTTGAACATGGAGAACAGG
>ML776808.1:274283-291938 GCA_009831015.1 Picea engelmannii
TTGATACATGATTGGTACACACTTGGTACATGGTTGGAGGCACTTGTTAGTAGTATTGTTGACACATGGTTTATGGATGATGTAGCATACTTGTATTATTATGAGTTGTTGGTGATGATTATGAGTTGTTATGTTATGCTTGGTTGATGCACATCTTTGAGAGTTATCTTGGTGATTGATCTTGGTGAGTAGATCTGATTTGGTTGATAAGATTGATGAGACATGTTGTTGTGATAGGTTGTTTGGAAAAGTTGTTGTGATAGGTTATTTGTACAGGTTTGGTGCATGGTTGATGCACTTGTTCATGGTACATGTTGAGGTACAGGGTGGTGCATGGTTGATGCACTTGTTTATGGTATAGGTTTATTACAGGTTGTTTGGTACATGTTGGTGCATGGTTGATACACTTGTTTATGGTACAGGTTGATTACAGTTTGAAGTACAGGTTGATGCATGGTTCATTTTATTGGTACAAGTTATTTAGTGAAGGTTGATTGGTATAGGTTTACAACCATATATCTCACAGTGATAGTGTGATAGTGATTCCATCATTCTACTTATACTTCAGGGCGGTTGGACGAGGCAAGGAAAGGTGGTTGTAGCCACCTTTCGGTTGTAGTTGGAGAACATAGGGGGTTGTAGCCTCCTTCTAGTTGTAGCCAGAGAATTGGGGAGTTGGAGCTTCCCTCAGGTTGTAGCCTAAGAAACTAGGGGGTGGGAGCCTCCTTCTAGTTGCAGCTGGAAAACAAAGGAATTTGGTGCTTCTAATGAATGTAATTATTCAATACATATAAGAAAAAACATTTTGTGGTTTTCTCCTGCTTTGGGTTTCCACGTAAAACACTGGTGTACTGTGTATGTGTATGATTGTTCATTTTTTCATTGCTTATTTACTCTTCAGTTATTGGATGATAATGATACATTGATATAACACTTAGATTATATGGTTAAAAAGGATTGAATTTATCTATTATTGATTCACCCCCCTCTCAATAATCCAATAGAAAATAGAATAGGCAGAGATTTAAAACTAGAAGACACACCAATGAAGGAATCCTTGATTATATCCATTCTAATGTTTGGGGACCATCCCCTACTATTTCATATGCAGGATCATCATATTTTGTAACTTTTATAGATGATTTCTCTAGGACGGTTTGGGTCTATATGTTGAAAATAAAGGCTGATGTGTTTACTGTTTTCAAGCAGTTTAGAGATTTAGTGGAAAGGAGCACTGGTAGGTCCATTAAATGTTTAAGAACTGATAATGGTGGTGAATTTACATCAATGGAATTTGAGAACTATTACAAGGAGTTTGGGATTGATAGGCATAAAACCACTACCTACACTCCTCAACAGAATGGAGTTGTTGAACGCATAAACACGAATATTTTAGAAAGAGCAAGGAGTATGCTTAGTAACGCCAACTTGCCACAGGAACTGTGGGAAGAAGTAGTAACTACATCTTGTTATCTGGTGAATCGATCACCATCAACGACAATATAGTGCAAGATTCCTGAAGAGGTATGGAAAGGTCACCCTTGTAATTATTCTAATATTAAAGTTTTTGGTTGTGAAGCCTATGCTCTATTTTTGAAACATCAGCATTATAAATTAGATCCAAAATAAATAAATAAAAAGGCTTATCTTTGTTGGATATGGTGATGATATTAAGGGGTACATGTTGTGGGATACTACTGCCCATAACATCACCATTAACAAAGATGTAATATTTGATGAATCATCTCTCATCAAACCAAATATAGATGTTCAAATGAAACATGAAGAAGTACCTAAGTATCAACAGATTCAATTTGAAACTAGATCAAATACATATGAAAGTGAACATGAACAAGTTTATGAAGATGTTCATGAAGTGTTTCCTACAGAGGAAGACATGGTTGATGATAACAATCAATAGAATGTGGATGAGCCACAAAATTCCCTAAGGAGATCTATGCGGGTCATAAATCCTCCAAGAAGGTATGATGATTTTGTTTCGTCAGTTTCTTTAAGTACTAATGATGATGAACCTTCATGCTATCAGGAAGTTGTGAAGGGTTCTAACAGTGATAAATGGAAAGAATCAATGAAGGATGAAATGAAGGCATTAGATAAGAACACCACATGGGACCTGGTAGAGCTTCCAAGAGACACAAAAAAGGTAGGTTGCAAGTGGGTCTACAAGAT
Source organism: Picea engelmannii (assembly GCA_009831015.1). Classification (NCBI taxonomy): domain Eukaryota; kingdom Viridiplantae; phylum Streptophyta; class Pinopsida; order Pinales; family Pinaceae; genus Picea; species Picea engelmannii. The sequence continues at coordinate 276,474 of ML776808.1, forward strand.
AAAGAAGGGTGTTTATGATAAGCTGGAAAGGTACAAAACATGGTTGGTTGCAAAAGGATATTCTCAGAAAGAAGGTATTGACTTTCATGAGATTTTTTCACCAGTTTTTAAGATTGTTTCAATTCAAAGTGTGTTAGCATTGGTTTCTTTACTTGATTTGGAGTTGGAGCAACTAGATGTTAAGACTTCTTTCTTACATGGAGATTTGGATGAGGATATGTATATGGAACAACCTGAAGGGTTCATTCAGAATCACGACAAGAAATTTGTTTGCAGGCTCAAGAAATCATTGTATGGTCTGAGGTAGTCGCCTAGACAATGGTACAAGAAATTTGACTCTTTCATGGTGAGCCAGAATTATACAATGAGTGAGTATAATCATTGTGTCTACTTTAAGAAATTGAATAATGGCATATTCATTATCTTAGTATTGTATGTTGACTATATGATTTTAGCAAGAAAAAGCATAACTGAGATCAACAGGTTAAAGGCTCAGATGGCTAGGATGTTCGATATGAAATATCTAGGAGCAACAAGGCAGATTTTGGGCATGGAGATATTCAGAGACATGAGGAATGGTAAGATTTGGTTGTCACAACAAAAGTATGTTGAGAAGATACTTTTGAGGTTTGGTATGAATGATGTGAAACTAGTTTTAGTCCCTTTGGATTCCCATTTTAAGCTTTCTTCAAGTTTATGTCCTAGTACAAAAAAAGAAAAGGAATATATGTCTCTAATACCGTATGCTAATGTAGTTGGAAGTTTAATGTAAGTGATGGTTAGTACAAGGATATAAATTTCACATGCATTTGGGGTTGTCAGAAGGTATATGGAAAATCCAGGTAAAGAGCATTGGGAAACAATGAAATGGGTGCTTTAGTATCTGAGGGGCACAAGTGATTACTGTATCACCTATAACAATGGTCGTGAGTTAGTCTGTGGATATGTTGATTCTGATTTTGCAAGTGATTTGGAAAAGAGAAGGTCGACTTCAGGGTATGTCTTTAATCTTGCAGGTGGAGCTATTAGTTCGATGTCAAAGCTACAGAACATTGTTGTGTTATCCACTACAGAAGCAAAATATGTAGTTGCTTCACATGCTTGCAAAGAGGCAGTTTGGTTCAAAGGTTTGTTTGGTGAGTTTGGGAGGATGCAAGACAAAGTAAAGTTACTTTGTGATAGCCAAAGTGTTATTCAGTTGGCTAAGAATCCATCCTATCATAGTAAAAAAAAACATATACCTATCAAGTACCATTTTGTAAGATAGATCATCTATGAAGGTGGAGTCTCTCTTGAGAAAGTGCATACAAAAGAGAACTGTGCAGACATGTTCACAAAACCAGTATTGTTAGAGAAGCTACGATGGTACTTGGCTTCTCTTGGCTTGCAGAAAAGGTGATGAAAAAAAGAAGGAGCAAGGTATCAGGCTAATTGTTGTCAAGGTGGAGATTGTAAACGATGACAATGAATTTCCAAGTTTAGGATTCTAGATCCTATAAATCAGTGATTGGTTGTAACTAATGAGACAAAATTAGAGAAGCGCTTTCAATAGTCAGTTCTTTTGTAACTATGTATTCTTATATATTCATGTAAGTCCGTAGAGGCAGAAGAGTGTGAATGAGTTGCAGTAATCTCCATTAGTTGAATAATAAGACAACCGATGCCTCCCTTGGTGGGCATAGCCCAATTTTTGGGTGAACCACATAAATCGTTATGTTTTATAATCTATGTGATTGTTGATTGTTTTTTTTCCGCATTTAAAATTGTAACAAATAAGAGAATGATCATGGGAATGATGGATCTAGGTGAGGCATTTATATAGGGAGACATTGGTGGAAGGCTTGATGATTTAGTTAAGGAAGTGTGGGAAATGAACACAATATCTCTATCCATAAATGGAGGGTCAAGATTTTGAGAATGCAGAAGGGAGTTAGGTTTGACGAGAGATGGATGAAGGTTTCTCTATCCATAAATGGAGGGTCAAGATTTTGAGAATGCAGAAGGGAGTTAGGTTTGATGAGAGATGGATGAAAGCTATGAATTCTCCTCCTCCAAATGATGAACACATAATGGAAGAAGTTGAAGTTAAATTTTTAATCATGCATGCCAATCCCTCTATCGGAGTATGGAAGGAGGTTAGAACCTTCACCAGACAAGACATAAACAAGAGACCTACAGGGGAGGCTATTTGACCCAGTACTTCCATAGAGAGGAACATAGAGACAAGTCAAGTGGAAGGTAGACTAGGGAAGGAGGATAGATTACAATCCCTAATCAACATATTGAAAACAAAATCATTGAAATTTGGGAGAAAATAGAAGGTAGATCAAGAAGAAGATATAGGGGGTTTAGGGGGTTTAGGGGGTGGGTGCGGATGGATGAAGCGATAGCACTACCACCTTCATGAGGCAAACAAAAGTGATCAGGAGTGTCAATCTCTCCTTCAAAGCTCAAGGTTGAAGCTTAAGTCTAGTGGAAGCGGGCGTGATCGCCAAGGTAACGATTCAGTAGCAGGCTCGGTTAGAAGGAGGTAAATACGGTTGGTATTCCTCCTCATCTTTGGATACTCTTATTTCTCCATGGTTTATGTAATATGAAGAACCCACATGAAAATAATATGCTATTGGTGTGAAGGATTATTATGCTATGACAATTATATAAATAGTGTCCTAAGTGAATTTTTTTTGGAGGTTTATCCTTTAACATATTATATGATATTCTATGTTATTAATAAACATCACAATTTGATTTTGGAAGAAATTCTCCTTATTTGGGTGTGAGATTGGAGAGGTCTTCCTCTCCTTTCTATTGTTTTTGTAGTTTCCTCATTAGTTTACTTAACCATATGTCACTAATACTTTGGATGTGTAGGAACAAGTTGGTGAATTGCAACTACTAATTAAAGCTAACTAATCGAGTTATGTCATCCGAGTGTCTACTTATCAATGTTTTTCCTAACTTATTTTTGTTGTAAGATGCAATTTTTTTTAATTGAGTGAATATATTCTTAACATTATGTGAAAATTGTGTTAAGTACAATTTTATTAAAATGTTTCTCATATTTATTTTTTCATAGAGCTAAGGAAATCATAAAAATAAAAATTAATCTTTCTTTTTAAAATTAAATCAAGTAAAAAGGATTTTTTTTTTTTTAATTGGGTGAATATTATGGATTTCCAAGTCTAAAGGTTGTAGAGAAAGAACCTATTACTTCCATGTTTTGGACATGATTTGTATGAGATAAGATGTATATAAATTCCATATGTCCAATTCCACATGTGTACTTGGACATTATTTGTATGAAATGCATAAATTCCATATGTGTATTATTTTTAGAATATTTTTAATGAGTTTATTTACAACTTACTTTTATAACTTAATAATAAAAAAATATAATTCATATTTTATTTTTTTGGTGTTTAATAATATAAGGTTTCATTAACAACTTAGTATTCTTCATCCTTAAATTAAATTAAGATTACATTTTATTATTTAACATTTTAAGTAGTTAGGTATGGTACAATTCACATGTCTCTTGCCTTTTGTGTAAAAATATAAGGGTTCATTTTTTAGGCAATACTCTAACATATCTATTCATATTGTTTTAAAATTATTTAAAAGTTGAGTAATATATTGTTCAATAAAAATGGCTGAAGGCTATTCTAACATATCTATTCATATTGTTTTAAAATTATTTAAAAGTTGAGTAATATATTGTTCAATATATTGTTCAATATAGGTATTTATGAAGGAATATGAAGTAGGAAACTTGAGAGGTATGAACATGTCTTGAGAAGAGTTTTTTTCTATTCTTTGGCCACTAGGGGAGGGGTGTTTTAAGGTGAAATAAATTGGATAATTTATTGGGATCAACATAATAAGGATATAAATAGAAAGTGGTATGAAAAATGTTATGAAAAATCTGGATACCTAGAATATTTAATGAAAATAAGGGGGTCGTTTATTACTAAAATTTTATGGGAGTTAAAAAATATATTTTGGGGGGATATAAAATGAATTGGGGAAATTATTTACTATCCCATGAATGATTGTTCTATCCATAGTTTTTTTTGGGGGGTGAACCTAAACATCTCTTTTGGTTTTATAAATTTTCTAAATCTATATAGAACTTGAACTTTAGGATTTGTAGTTAGATGCTACCATCTTACATTTCTTAAAAATTATCTCCCTTGGGGATACACTCACACGGGCCATTCAGTTTCATACATTATGTTAAATGATTAAAGTGGTAACTTGCTAATATTTGAGGAATACGAGATAAATGCATCATGATGGTTCCCTATTTTGTGTCCATAAGACCCATGGACCCAAGTACAATTAGAGGAGGTGGATATGGAGATGACACATCTACATCATCTTATTAGAATGATTCATTGGGGCAACATGCACCATGAGTGGGGTCTTAGATGACGAGCATTCAAACATCTAGTGAGAGATTACTATGAAGGATAATGTTATGTGTATGTGTATTTACAGTCGCATCAATGCTTAATGGATGTTGGTGATTAGTTGTGCCTCATGGATGATATCGCATTACAAACAAAGCACCTTCTCGTGGATTTGTTTTAGAACATTATAAAAAAATTATCCCTTCTCCATTTATAGCAGAGGTGGGTGGTGAGAGGTTTTAGCAGACTTTTTTTAGTCGATTCACCTTAATCATATTAGGCATCCCAATGCACTTATATATTGGGAGCAATACTGTGTTCCTGTTATAGGCGCACCAAAGGTTATTATCAATTATAAGCATGCTATAATTGGTGTGTGTTAAAACAACCAACACACATGTGCGTCACTATATAAAATGCATTAAATGAGGTTTATATATTTTTAATACAATATTAATTTTTATTTTAAAAAATTACAAAGACTTATCGGTGTGCTCCCATAGAAAGAGCATTGGTGCACTCTAGCTATAGGTGCACTAATAGTTATTTTTATTATTTTGTGATAAAAAAAAACCAGGTGCATCTTTAAACTATAAGGACATTAGTGCATAAGTATATAAGATGCACTAAATAATATTTAGCCCCTTTTTTTATTCAATATTAGTTTTGTTTTAAAAAAATACAAATCTCATTGTTGTGCTTATATATATGGAACAATTGTTTGTTTTCAAGATCATGATTTTCCTTATTTTCTAAATAGTATCTCAAGTGATCCATATTTCCAAGTTTTTCACATGTAAAATGAGCACAAACTTATAGAATCTTATTTCTAGGGAGTCCCACTAACAACCTACAAATAACATAGCTTAAGGTGACCAAATCATGTCACAAGGTTCTAGTATCACACATTAGTGTTCTTCCCATGATTTCAAGTTTACAATAACCATTATATGTATTTTCTAGACATATCCATCATCTCACCTATAGCATACACATATAGTTACCATGAGATGCCATCATAAAAAATTCAATAAGAAATTGTAAATATGTCTCATTCAAATATCAGATTTCACAACTATGAGATGGTTCTCATAATGTTTGAGCCTCACATGTGATAGCATCTAGTATTCATTATGGACTTACACTCAATGCCATACCCAAGTCAATTATACTTACAATGTAAACTTTCAATCAACCAAACAAATTGTGAGTAATATTGCATACAATCTTTCTTTTCAATATTCATAAGAACAAAAATATGATCTTAGAATTATAAAATACCAATCATTCAATCACTTTCAATGCTCAATATATTCAATGCAATGAAATATAATTCACTGTATATTCATTGTTATCACAAACAAGCATCACACAATGCAATCAAATATTTATGCAATACATATGCAAGCTCAATCACACTCTTCACAATATTCATACCACTCCTTTCATTACTCAATTATCCCCCAAAAGTAATGGAAGGCCTTTCCATGTCATCCAATTATATGTGTACATTTTTAGTATATGCATGCATCCACCCAATGCATCAAGCATATATGATAACATTCATATTTCATGATCATCAAGCATATATGCTAACATTCATACATTAGTTTTAGTATATGCATACATCAACCAAATCCATCAAGCATATATTCTAACATTCATATGTCATGATCATCAAACATATATGATAACATTCATATACTATGATTGTCATTTGTATGATTACATAATTTACTTATACACATTCACTCAATGATCCTCATGATAATTCATGAATACCATAATGACAACTCATGCATTTTACCAAGTCATGTTGGAGGTCTCGACCAACAATTCGACACATGGTATTATTTCATGTGATATCAAAATTCATAACATGAGTGTAAATATTCATTAACTTTGTTTATTAACTCTTAACCAACACAATCTCTATAGTTATTAACTTTTAACCAACTCAATTATGACATACTAACTCATGAATGCATAAAACAATATTCTACCAATATTTACATACCAAAAACGTCCTTCCTTTACCATAGCCCACCTTGTATCGATTAGATGCATGCATTCAAATGTCACTATAAACATATTAATGAAGATATCAATAATAACCAAAGGAATTCTTATCCACTTTTCTTCCACCACTCATGCAATAATGGCATGACCAATTTAATACTTTATGGTTGTTGGATTACTGAGAGGGGGGTTGAATCAGTAATAGAGAAATTGTGTCCTTTTTCTCCAAAAATACAAGTGTTATATCAATGTAGCATTATCATCCAATACTTACAAAGTAAATAAACAATGAAAAAATGAACAATCACACACATACATAGTACACCAATGTTTTTACGTGGAAACCCAAAGAGGGATAAAACCACATAATGCTTTTTCTTATATGTCTTGAATAATTACATTCATTGGAAGCACCGACTTCCTTTGTTTTCCATCTGCAATTGGCAAGAGGCTCCAACCCCCTAGTTTCTCAGGCTACAACCTCAGGGAAGCTCCAAATCCCCAATTCTTTGGATACAACTAGAAGGAGGCTACAACCCCCTATGTTCTCTGACTACAACCAGAAGGTGTCTACAACCACCTATCCTTTCCCCGTCTAATTGTTTTGAAGTGGAAGTAGAAATATGAAACCACTGTCACATTATCCCTATGAGATATACCACTTTATAATTGTATCAATACATACCACTAACCTGCATCCAACCTATACAAATGCCCTGTAATCAATCTGTACTAGAACTGAACATGTATCAACAAAAATGCAACAGGTACGCGACTTGTAGTGCTACAGCACGCGTATGTACACAAACTATCTATTATGTAGCCCACGTATGTATGTGACCAAATTGTTATGCAACCTATGTATGCCTTCTAAAAATCGGGGCTTCCTTTCTCTTGAAAAATTCTGACCCTCTATAACTTCTTTCACATAGATCAATAACTTGTCACTATATCCAGACTGTAACTATACCCTGTGCAGGCATCCTAATACATAAACTTTACCCAAATCATATATATCTCTCTCTATTCATGTGCCATATAGGTGTGTGTAATCATGAACAGTTATAATAACCCTCACATGATCTAGTCATCAAACCCTTTTTGATATCCATCCTCTCAATACATCAACCACTTCACAATTACAAGCTCTCAACCATATACCACAAAAAACCTTAGACATATGCCAAGAAATACAATATGTGCCTCAACAAGAAGTATCAATGATAAATATACCAGTACTGTATTTCTATAGATCTAACTTATGCAAAATATCCCATGTAGCCACCAGTCTCTCTAGGGAGAATTCTCAAATCTCCATAACCATTTCTCATGCATACATCAAAATCCAACTATTCATAGAAATAAGACATACCTTTTGAACCAATGGATAGATCTTATGTATCTGAGCACTGTAGACCTTCTTGGAAGCTTGATCTTAGAATATAGAACCTATGCATCTTCATCTCTTCAAGTTATCATGAATTTACCAACATGTATACACCCTAATACACTGCCAGCTCACGTACGTACTCAACCTAATACATTTTCATCCCGTGTACTGTACGCACCCTAATACATTGTCATCCCATGTATGCCTCAGAAAATAGGGGTTTTTATCATTCATTGTAATTCTGAGAATTTCCCCGTCAACCCTTCGTACTACCTCAAACGTTCACAACTTCAAACATATCAATGAGTACTTGCAATAAGCCTCACACACAAAAAAATATTCAATGTGTTCAAGTGTAATTAAATGAGAGAGCCTTGCCTCTTATTTATAATTTCATGTGACATCCCACTTTCCTTATTTTAGGGAGTTCTCCATTAACTTAATTATTTAAATAATGTCTTTTTCAAACACTTTGACTTTTTGGGGCTTCTAGATGATTCACGAGGGTCCTCCAACTTCACATGACCATAACTCTCTAACCGTGAGGAGTTATGTGACGTTCCACATACCATCGGAAATGGCATGAAAAGCATTATCCATCTAGGATAGTTTCACTGACAAATTCACTGGCGTTCATATCATTATTCCACAATTAAGCATGGGTTCTCTAACCATACTTCTAGGATAACTCAATCCACAAAGCGTCTTCCCATGAGGGCTTTCACCATAAGGGGACCACTTTGGATTTCATCCATTTGTAATTCTTATCAACCATGAAAAGACAATAATGAATCATCTTTACATCAAACAAACTTGGGTCCATTACCCAAACCTTTGTTCTACCGAGATTTCTTCAAGGTTTGACATCAATGACAACCAACCTTAATCAACAATCTCCCCCTTTGGAATTGATGGAAACACTCTGATGAAATACTGAAATAATATCACTCATGCTCCCCCTGGAACCAGGCCTCTATCCTCTGCTTCTATGTGACCTTTTCTCCCCCTAGAGTCACCCCTCTATCCTCTGCATCTGATAAATATCTCCCCCTTTGTCATCAATGGAAAATGTATCTTTCCATTCGGGGTTGTTCACCCTAACTGAACTATCCTCTTTATGGTGCTTCCTCATGTACATCTAAGACATATAAAATAAGCATTCAAAAGAATTCATTTTGGAGTAGAAATAAATCTGAGTCTTTGGCGAAGATACTCAAAGGCTTCCAATGGAAGTGCTTTTGTAAATATGTCTTCCACTTGTTCTTTTGTGCCCACATACTCAACTCTAATGTTCTTTTATGCAACTTTTTCCCGTAGAAAGTGATACTTGATTAGAATGTGCTTCTTATTGGAGTGCATCATCGAGTTCTTTGAGATACTGATGGCACTTGTATAATCACAATAGATTGGAATGGGCTCATCATACTCAACCCGTATATATTTCAGAGTTTGTTTCATCCAAAGAACTTGTGTACAACATGTTGTTGTTGAAATATACTCTACCTCAGTTGTAGATAAAGATATTGATTATTGTTTCTTGCTCAAACATGATACTAAACACTCACCAAAGTAGAACATTGCTCCATTGGTGCTTCATTGGTCATCAATACAACCTACCCAATCTGCATCTATGTAGGCAATAAGTGATAGATCCTTTGGTGCTTCTTGAAATCGTACCACTTGTCCAATTGCATGCATTACATCTGGTCTGGATGTTGTCACATAGACTTTGAATCATCATCTTTGAATCATCATCTTTTCTCAACTTGCAACTGGTTTGCGTGGGAGTGATAACTGGTTTGCAATCTTCCATTCCAAACCTCTTTAATGTATTCCATTCCATTTCTATGATATACTTGGTTTGAGAAATAAAAATTCATTGGTTGCTTTAATGTATCTGAAGTCTCAGAAAGAAGGTTAGTTCTCCAAGTAATGACATTTCAAATTCATTCTACATATCCTTTGCAAATTTTTGTCTTAACCTGTCATCATCACTACCAAAAATAATATCATCAACATAAACTTCAAATAATAAAATACTATATTGACTTACCTTGATGTAGAGGTTGTTGTATGTACTTCCTTTTCTGAACCCGTCCTACTGTAAATATGTATATATTCTAGAGTACCATGCTCTAGGATCCTGTTTTAGACCATACAAGGCTTTCTTTATTCTACACACATAATATGTGTTCTCTGACAACTGAAATTCTTATGGTTGTTCAATGTAGACTTCTTCTTCAATTTCCCCATTCAGAAAAGATGATTTTATGTCCCTCTGATACACTTTAATATTTTTGGAGCATGCATAAGCTAAAAGCAATTGGATTGCTTCCATTCTAGCAACTGGGAAAAATGTATCTTCAAAGTCAATTCCTTCAACTTGTGCATATCCTTTACACACCAATCTAGCTTTGTTCCTTGTAACCTGTCCATATTCATTCAATTTATTCCTATATACCCACTTTGTGCCAATCACATTCTTATCCTTTGGTCTTGGAACCAATTCCCAAGTGTCATTTTTCTCTATTTGATCTAATTCTTCATCCATGGCCTTATTCCAAAATTCATCCTTGTTGGCCTCTTCAAAACAGTTTGGTTCAATTGTAGATGAGAGTGGTAGGTGTGTTTTTTTTGGTGAACAGATTCTTCTTCTAGTCTCAACTCCTGCATCTTTGTTTCTAATAATCTGATCTGAACGATGATTCTTTTGTACTCATCTACTAGGTGTCTTTAGAGGCACTTGATAAACTTGGTCTTCTACTTCTGTCAGATTCTCTTCATATTCCTCTTCTGCTTCTTCTTTGTAAAGTTGTTCCATTGATTCATTTTCTTCTTCCTTTAATTCTGGTCTACCTGTTTCATCAATTGTTACATTGATTCTTTCCACATTTTTTTTCAATCTCAGGTTGTAACACTTGTATGATTTCCCTGTATTTGAGTAACCAACTAGTACTCTTTTGTCCACATGAGAGTCAAACTTTCCCATTATTCCATCTTCTCTTTTGATGTGTAATTTTCTTCCAAAAACTCTGAAGTGCTTCACATTTGTTGGTCTTCCTTTCCATAGCTTGTAGGAAGTTTTGTCAGTGTTTTTTCTGAGCATTACTCTATTTTGAATGTGAATTGTTGTATGCACTACATGTGTCCAAAATATATCTGTCAATTTGTAATCCATTAGCATTGTTCGAGCCATTTCCTGTACTGTCTTGTTTTTTCTTTCAACAACTCCATTCTGTTGAGGTGTCCTAGAAACAAAGAGTTTCCTTTTTATTCGATGATTGTTGTAGTAGTCCATAAATTCCTTTGAGGTGAACTCTCCTCCATTATCAGATCTCAAGCATTTGATTTTTGAATCCATTTCATTTTCAACCATTTCCTTGTAGATTTTGAATTTCTCAAAATCTTCTAACCTATTCTTGAGAAAACAAACTGCAGTCATTCTTGTATAATAATCAACTAATAACATAAAGTATTTCTCACCTTTTAAACCCTTTGTTGTAGTTGGTCCAACTAGATCAGTATGCACAATTTCCAGTGGTTTTGTTGTTGAATATTCCTTTGATTTGAACCTAGTCTTTGTTTTCTTTTCTTATTGACAATGCTTGCATAAAGTGTTGGTTGGTTTCGTGATATGGGGCATTTCTCTATCTGCTTCTCTTCTGCTGAATTTTACAAGTTTATCAAAATGTATGTGACCCATTATTCTATGCCATAGCAAAATTTCATCTTCATTTCTCAAACAAAACTTTTCATTTCCAATTTCACTTAACACATATATGTTGCTTGAAGTTCTCGCAGCTATAGCAATCAATTTTCCTGGACATTTTTTCTAATCTCGCACTTTTGTGAATTGAAAATAACTTTATGAACTTGGTTAAACATTTGACTCACACTTAGAATATTATGTTTCATATCTTCTACTAGTAGAACATTTTCTTCCTTGGTATTCTTGTTCCCAATTATGACTGTGACTTTTCCAATGATTTTAGCTGAATCATAATTTCTGAAGGAGACTGATCCATATCTTTCCTTTCTTAATTTAAGAAACCTATCTCTATCACCTGCCATGTGGTTTTAACAACTACTATCAACATACCAACCACGTTTCTTATGCTTATCTTATAGATAAAGTGTGCATTATTCATTGCTATACTAATTCTTCCTTCTTATCCATGTCCTTTTCTGAGGTTTTTGTCTGTGGCGGTTGTTATTATGTTGTGGTTCTCTAGGAGGGACTGTCATTATGCAATCTTTGGCCATGTGTCCAAAGTTTTTACATTTGTAACATTCCACTTTAGTGCTCAAATATTCAAACCTGTTGTAACTTCTCCTCTGTGTTTCACTAGGCCTTATTGGATAACCCTTTTGTGTATGACTTTCAATGTTGTTTATGTTCCTGTTGTTAGCTCTGCAATTCACAGTTTTGTGTCCAAAATTATTACATGCATAACATAAAAAAAAAAATATAGTTTGATACCTGGGAGTTGAAGATCTTCTTAAGGCCTATCTGTCGGTTGTTCATTCTGAAATCTAAATATTCTTGGTGGAGTGTCCCTGTAATCTTCCTTGTAGATGTTCCTATCCCCTTTGATTGTTTCTACATAGATTTTTGGATGTGTTTCTTGCTATGTTGTTTTGGAGCTTGATCCATTTTGTGTCTAATTGTATCCAAGTCCAGACTTGTCATAATGAGGTTTTTGAATGTCGATAATGTCATCCAAAACTTTTGAGTTGTTCTGTATATTTTTCTTTTGAAGATCCTTTCTTAATGTGACAATATTTGCTTCCAAATTTCCAATGATCCTGTCTTTTTCTTCTAGTTGTTATTTGAGTGTTTCTTCAATTATTTTATCTTCTTCTATTTGAACCTTCAAATTTGTGATCATTTGTTCTAGTTCTTGAGTGTCTTCTTTCTTGTCTAGTTTCTCTTGTAGTTTCTTGTTTTTCTTCTCTTATCTTCTGATAACTTCTATGGAACACATCAATTCTTCTCAGTAGTCAACTTCAGCCTCTTCAATTTCTTCTTCGACTTCTTCATATTCTTCTTCGACTTCTTCATATTCTTCTTCAGAGTCTTATTTATCAGAGTCTTCTACTTCCATGAATATAACTCTTTATGTCTCACTATCACTGACTTCATCCTCATCTAATGATGAGATGTCTTCTTTGGTGCATAAGATTTTCTTGAAAACTTTCTTTGTGGTTCTTTTTCCTTTATATGTTTGTTTGATTTTTTAGTATCCTTCATCATCTCTCTTTTTCTTATGAGGACGTTTGTTAGAAAAATGACCAATACCATCACAATTAAAACAAATTAAAGGAAGCTTACCTCTATACCTATCGTTGGTTCCCTTGTTCAATCTTCTAACAAAGTTGGCCACTTCTTCATCATCTTTCGAGATGTCACTATTTTTGTTGTGTTATTTTTCCTTTTGCTTTGACCTTTTGAATGCTTTGAAAGATGCTTCTTTTATATCTGGATTTTCTTGATCAATTCTCATTTCATATGTTGTGAATATTCCATGTAGTTCATCCATGCTTATTGAGTTTAGATCTGTTCTTTCTTCTAGTGTTGATATCTTAGGGTCAAATATCATAGGAAGAGATCTTAGTACTTTTTGAACAATTATAGATTCTTTGATTTCTTCTCCCAATCCTGTGATTTCATTTTAAGCTGCAATATTCTCATATTTCTTCATCTTAAGTTGTTCGAACTAACCTTTGTAAGTTTGTAGCTTTTCTTCTTTGACTTTTGAATCTCTTTCATAAAAATTTCGAAGTTTGTCCCAAATCTCTTTAGCGGATTTACAATGTGCAACTTCCGTGAATATCGTTTCAATAAGACCATTCAGAAGTGAATTTGTGGCTTTGGAATTATTCTAACCGAGTTTCACTGCTTTGTCATTTTTTGGTGGAACTGTTGGTACTGTGTATCCATCTACAATTGATTGTCAAATTTCAAATCCCTGTGCCTGTATATATGTTTTCATCCTTATGCTCCAAAATGCATGCTTTTGTCCATCAAATTGTGGTATTCCTTTTCTATACAAGTTGTTTCTCTCCATGATCTATCTTTCAGTGGTTAAATTGATTTCTAAAGGAACCCACTCTAATAGCAATTGTTGGATTACTAAGAGAGGGGGGGGGTGAATTAGTAATAGAGCAATTGTGTCCTTTTTCTCCCAAAATACAAGTGTTATATCAATGTAGCATTATCATCCAATAGTTACAGAGTAAATAAACAATAAAAAAATGAGCAATCGCACACATACACAGTACACCAATGTTTTTACGTGGAAACCCAAAGCAGGAGAAAACCACATAATTCTTTTTCTTAGAAGCACCAACTTCCTTTGGTTTCCAGTTGCACCTGGAAGGAGGCTCCAACCCCCTAGTTTCTCAAGATATAACCTGAGGGAAGCTCCAACTCCCCAATTCTTTGTCTACAACCAGAAGGAGGCTACAACCCCTTGAGTTCTCCAACTACAACCACTTGTCCTTGCCCCGTCCAGCCACCCTCAAGTAGAAGTAGAAAGATGGAACCATTGTCACATTATCCCTGTGAGATATACCATTGTACAACTGTATCAATCTGTACCACTGAACTGCATCCAACCTGTACAAATGCCCTATAATCAATCTGTACTAGAAGTAAACATGTATCAACAAAAATACAACAGGTACTTGAACTGTAGTGCTGCAACACATGTATGTATGCGCCCTATTTGTTATGCATCTTGCGTATATACGCGACCAAAAATTTATACAGCCTACATATGCCTTTTGAAAACTAGGGTTTCCTTTCTCTTGAAAATTTCTAACCTCTGTAACTTCTTTCACATAGATCTGTAACCTGTCACTATATCTAGACTGTAACTGTACCCTGTGCATGCATCCTCATACATAACCTTTACCCAAAGAATGTACATCTCCATCTAGTCATGTGCCATATATGTGTGTGTAATCATGAACAATTATAATAACCCTCACATGATCTAGTCATGAAACCCTTTTTTATATTCATCCTCTCAATACATCAACCATTTCACAATTACAAGATCTCAACCATGTACCACAAAAACCCTTAGCCATATGCCAAGAAATACAAGATGTTCCTCAACAAGAAGTATTAATGATAAATATACCACCACTTTATTTCTGTAGATCTGACTTACGCATAAGATCCCATGTAGACACTATTCTCTCTAGGGAGAATTCTCAAATATCGATAACCATTTCTCATGCATACAACAAAATCCAACTATTCATAGAAATAAGACATACCTATTGAACCAATGGATAGATATGATGTATCTGAGAAAGGTAGACCTTCCTAACAGTTTTATCTCAAAATATAGAACCTCTGCATATTCATCTCTTCAAGTTATCATGAATTTACCAACATGTACGCACCCTAATACATTTCCAGCCCACGTACGTACTCACCCTAATACATTGTCATCCCGCGTACTGTACACACCCTAATACACTGTCAACCCTCATGTTGGAAAATACTGAGAGGGGGGGGTGAATCAGTATTTGAGCTATCAATCAATTTTTAACTTTTCTTTTACTGAAAAATCTTAGTCTACTTTATAGAGATCAGTTGTTGTATATTCTTATGAAAACAGTAGTGCATCCAGA
>ML776808.1:321303-338986 GCA_009831015.1 Picea engelmannii
GGTGGTATAACACTTCCTTTCACACTGCAACAAAAATGACACCATTTATGGCACTTTATGGATACCACCCTCCTTCCATCACTTCTTCTCTAAAAGAAAAATCTAAATTTCAAGCAGTGGAGGATCACATCGAGAATCAACAACAAGTTCTCCAAATCTTAAAGGACAACCTGACCATGGCACAAAATCGCATGAAACAACAAGCAGATCAACATCGTAGTGAAAGAGTTTTTGAAGTAGGGGATTGGTTATTTTTAAGACTACAACCATACAAATAGATGTCCCTCAAGTAAGCCAGGAAGGATAATAAATTATCACCAAAGTACTATGGCCCTTATAAGGTGTTGCAATAGATTGGTACTATGGCATACAAATTGGAGTTGCCTGCATCTTCACGAGTACACCCAGTTTTCCACGTTTCATGCTTAAAAAAAGTTATAGGCGACAAGATCCCAGTTCAAACTATATTGCCAGAAATTGACGAGGAAGGAAAAATGATATTGGAGCCTGAAGCCATCACTGACACAAGAATTTGCCAACTGAGGAATAGATCCATTTCAGAGTATCTCATTAAATGGAGGAAACTACTAGCTAAAGATTCCACTTGGGAAGATGAGTCTTTTATATAGAAGCATCCAGAGTTACTCAAGCGTTGCGGACAACACTTGTCTCAAGGGGAGGGGCATGTTAAGCCCTAATATTGTCTCATTACCACTTAATTGGGGCATATTAGATTAGTAATGTTATTTTATTTATGTCGGCTTTAGGCCATTAAACCTCCTAGTCTCCTATATATACCAAGGAGACATTCTCATTTTGAATCATCTTGTACTTGAACATTTAAGTGGGGTAAAAGGAGGTTTCCCCTTCGAAGAGGCTTATTATCTGAAATTATCTCTTTTTCAAGGCGTTGAGTACTTTTCCTGAGGTTTTTCTATGCTATATTGATGTTTGGTTCTTAACAAGCAACAATGGAGATAATAATATATTGAACGGAGAAGCAATAAATCAATAGTATGCAGGCAGAATCTACAAGTGTTTTCACTTCCAAACAACACTCGAAAAATATGAAGAAGGGATCCTCTTGTCATGGAAAAATATTCATAGAGGAATCTGAAACCTCATGAGTTCTACATGTATGTTCCAATTTTGATCCAAGTGAAAGATCATTTGTATTAGCACACCAGTCCAGATATGAAAGTGCATTCTTAGTGGATTTAAAAGGCATATTGAAGGAACTTTACTACACATATACATGTATTTTAAGTAACTGGAACCAAGAACTTACTATCTTTGAAATTTGACTTCCTATAATCAGCAAAGAGTTCACCATTTGAAAGGTTAGATTGCACCGGATAGATGGAAAAACTTAAATACATCAAATAATTCTGACATAGAATATAATTATCCCCCACACATATGTGTTTGCATGTCCTCATGCAAATGAGCTCCAAAAATTGGCCAAAACTCTAACTCCATATATTCTTTTCAAAGTTCAACAATACTAATGCCCTGTTTCTCCTCTAATTCAGTTTCCTTTTTATTGACCTATTAGAAATAGTGAGTTGTCTGGACTTTTTATACCAATATTTTTCTAAGGTATAGAGCTCTTGTTCGTAGAGACCAATTTAAATTGTCACCTTTGAACTTTGAGAGGAACATATTTGTTGCAAATACCTCACTCTAAATAAATTTGTATCCCCCTTAAAAATACATGTGCTTTTTTAGGCATATTGTCCAACATGGAGTAGTTTTGGATATTTTAGCACTGCTACAACATATTAAAAGATAAGAGGAAGAATCTGGAGTCTTATGATTTCATTTGCACCTTGCATACATTTTTCTAGAGAGGATTATACAGGTTCCATGAATTCTTAGAGTTGAACCAACATTATTCTAGTATGAAACGTATTGATAATGGACTATATTGTGAGGGATTGCTGCTATCTTTCATGCCACTAATTGGGAAATTCCAATGTAGAAATGTTCATACCTAGATCCATCAAAACCCAGGGAAATGGAAAATCATATTGGGATTAGATACTACATTTTGCAAACGCATTGAGGCTTCCTTTACTAATAGGGGGTTTTAAGGCAAGATATTCGTTCACCACATTTTCCCAGTAAGGGTAGTTATATACCATCCTTCCTAATGTTCCTCGCTCTCATTCAAAGGAACTTTCTATGATGGCTTGTAGCAACAACAATGGAGATAATAATAGATTGAACAAAGAAGCAATAAATCAACATTATGCAGGAAGATTCTACAAGTGTTTTCACTTCCAAACAACACTCGAAAAATATGAAGAAGGGATCCTCATGTCATGGAAAAATATTCACAGATGAATATAAAACCTTATGAGTTCTACATGTATATTCCAATTTTGATCCGAGTGAAAGATCATTTGTATTAACACACCAGTCCAGATATGAAAGTGCATTCCCGGTTGATTTAAAAGGCATATTCAAGGAACTTTACTACACATATACATGTATCTTAAGTAACTAGAACCAAGAACCTACTGTCTTTGAAATTTGACTTCCTATAATAAGTAGGAAGGTCTCCAAAACAAGGAAAACATTCTCTCAAGTTATGTGCTCTGTGAAAGTATGCCTGCAATAGCTAGAGACAAATTTATTTGTTTTCCTCCTCCATGGAATATGTATAAGAGTGGGTAGATTGATGAACACACAGAGAATTTGTAAATACCACACAACTCATCTCATGAAAATTGTATTTATCACCAAAGCAGGGATCTGCAAACCCATCGATGTTTCTACTGTCAATAAAGGGTTTTTTCCACATCACAAGGATTTTTTTGGAAGAGTCAATTGGTTGAAATCCAATAATGAGCTCTAGGAACAACACCCCAAATGAAAAATAATACATCTTATCATCATCAATCCCATTCATAAAATACTTTGGTGCAATATAACCAAAAGTTCCTTGTATGGGTGTCATTGTGTGGTAGGTCCATTGCTTGGGAATCCATTTTGCTAGTCCAAAATTTGAAATTTGAGGCTCAAAATTATCTGAGTAAAATGTTAGATTCTTTAATATATCTATGAATGATATGTCTTTGACAATCCTCGCGAAGGTAAAGAAGACCTTTAGTTGTTCCACCAACTACTCTGTACTAAACATTCCAGTCAAGCACTTACAGGTTTGGGCCATGAAATATTGATGTTAAGCTTCCACGAGGGGAAAACTACAAAATGATATGCACTCCACCTTTGACACCAAATCCAATCAAACGAGCAACATTCATATGGTTGATGTGCACAATGATAATTTATTTTTCTTTCACAAATGCATGGTGAAGAATCAAAAGTTAAAATGTTGACATAGGTGAATTTTCCACTTTGTTGATTGTAAAACTCTACAGAAAAAAAAAAATGGTACGATGTTCACCAATTTAACCTTCACATAAGTTGGAGATAATTCATTAGCCTAAATATACAAATAGAAAGTTAGCAACCTCTATCTCCAAGAGCACCAACAAAAGAAATCATAACCTGATACCTAAAAGAGAAACAATGAAGCCAACAGAGAAATGAACCACCACAATCTCCTTTTGTAGTAGTTGTTCCCCTTTGAGGAATGTTATGTTGAGTACATAAGTTGCAAGTGGGATCCAAAATGAGGGTTTGAACTCTTCATAGTTATTGGTTGGTTAGGTTTAAAATTATGCGTGAGTAGTGATGGGTTTATAATGGTAAGGAGAGGAAAAGATATAACATAATAGGACATGATGGCAGATGGTGAATGTGGTAGGGTAAAAAAAAACTAGGGGATAAGGAATAAAAATCTTGGAGTATTTTTTTATAATGAATTCCCTTTGTTTCCAATAAATCAAAAGAGTTAAGACGTCTTACCTCAAGTTTCTGAGTTATTAGTACGTACAAGCGTGAATTGGATTCTAAGTTATGCATAGGAACTAGAGATTTAAAGACCACAGGGAACAAATAATCATACTCAAAATTCGATTCTATATTGTTTGGACATTGTTGATATATTTCTTGTTGTCATCCAGACTTGTTGAAATGATGAAAAATACAAAAATACAACTACAGGTTTCCTTGTACCCACTATGCAATTTTGGCACCGTAAGAGAAAAATGTTGTTGTTGGAAAATACTATTGCTACTTTTGAGATGTTTGTTGGCTGCAAATTGTCTGCAAATTTGAACTTGTACAAAACCATCAAATCAACCTTTCCATCATGCACATATAAAAAAGATCCAATCTCAATAGAAATTTTCTATAAGAACATGAATCAGGTATGGGAACAAATATATCCTTCTTTTCAACAAGCTACCTTTGTCAATTGTTGGCATTCCCTTCATATTAAAAAAAACATGAAAATGATATTGCATTGTGTTTCAAGCTAGACTAATAACTATATGAAACATTTATTGAAATTTATTTATTCACTTACTATCTTACCCTATTTGAAAAAAGAAACATTTTCTCAAGTGTAGGAGTATTTCCAGTGAAGCTATATGCATAACAAAATTACAAATGTACCCATATCCAAGTATGAAAAATATACCTCAATGGTTGTCCAGACATGAGAGGCCAACTTCTCTTGTGGAGATGATGCCAAGAAGTGTTGAAGCATGGAGGAGTATGACAACCTGATGATGATTTGGAACCAAGATTTGATATAATAATTTTCTCCTTGGTTCTCTCTAGTTGTCAGATCATGAGGATATTCTAAGAATTGGTCATCACACTCCATGATGCATAAAGGATATGATGATAAACAATCCAAAAATTATTCAATCTTTAGATCTAGTGTCTTCTCTTCATCTTATGTAGTCTATGATTCATTGATCTCTTTTATCTGCTCATAAGGAATACTAGAAGAAAATTCTAGATCCTCCTCTTGTGGAGTATGTTCATGGATCCCTGGTTCCTATACTACTTCTTTAAATGCAAACTCATCCCTGGTAACAACTCTGGAGTGTGGGAAAGGATTTGAAAATATCCTTGCAGGGGTAGGTCCTCTTTTTCTCAACAAATTCTTGAGCATATTTACATTCTTCTGGTTGGTTTGTTAATCCTTGTCTTGCACATGGATTAGCATATGGGGTTCTTACAAACCAAAAATAAGAAATTTAATAAAATAGATGAAGTATACCACACCCCACCAGAAAATTTACAAAGTAGAGCATCTATTTAGACAACTCATGCTACTAAGACCCTATTGTCACCCAATTGTCTATTGACATGTCAAGCTTTTTCCTTTCCATGCATTGATCCAAAAGAAGACACATTGAACCAACATGATGAGGGCTTGGAGAAACTCACTAAAATGAATTCAGCGGGTTAGAACCTTTTCAAAATTTTTGAAGTGAGGGTGCATTTACATCTTGTCATTTCCCCTCCTATAAGTCTTAAATTCTAGTGCAACCGAATTATATGTAGAAACAAAAAATGTAAGTTCTCTAATCCCTTTAGCACCTCCCCGAAGATGATGCCAACAATGTTGGGTTATTTATATGAATAAATCCTTGACATTAAATATATTAATCCAGGAGAGTAAACTTTGATATGCAAGCATAGGAAATGCAGGACTAGAGCCTATACTAATCTATAAAAGAAGTGTTGGAATACAAAAATACACCAAAGAGTTGTATCACTGCTCGAGGGTTACTAAAATGTTGTCTTGGAAAAAAACACAGTCTTTCCCAAAGGTTCCTATGACAACTTATAAAGAAGATCAGACCTTCAATCTTCAATGGATATTCAACTTGTATGGTCAAATCGAATGTAAAAGAAATCTTGCAAATGAGACTAAGAATTGGAAATATAAAGATTGAAAGCTATAGGAAATACAGAGGCATCTTCTAGCCATTCACCATGAATGTCAATTACACTTAATCATCTCCAATTACAACCTTTCACTGAATAAGTCCAAATATTCTTATACTTCCAAACAAATGTCATTATAACAATGATATTTGGTTCTAAGCAATTTCATTTGTATCAAAATCAAAAGATTGATAAATAAAAAGGCACTTAACAAATACGAAAGTGGAAATTAGATATGCTAGCTAACTGAAAATAAATAAACACAACTCATGCCAAGGAATGGGGGCCCTGCCAAACCTAGTACACATTGTGAGAAAATATTACAAACTGTGTGAACTCTCGAGCACATGAACAAAATATCAATAGTTGATTATTATGGAATAAAATTCAGAGATTACAAGTACCCAGGAATATATTCTACTCCCTCTTACAATAATCATGTCCTCCTCCTTTGTTCTGTGGTTGTATATATACAAAGAAGAGAAATGGAGTGGATCAAAACTAATTCCCTCAAATCATCACTGTCAAAATATAAATAGTTTAAAAGATATTCTTTATCTCATTTTCAGTGGATCTTGGTTATAGAGATAACTCAAGATCTGATTACAAATCATTTTACATAACATGAAAGTGTTGAGAATAGCTTGATTAGATCTCCTTGCTAGTTGGGCTCATCCATTTGTCTGGAACATTGGAGAAGATGACCGCAACAATAAATCTGGACAAACACATTTTAGAGAAACATCCATATCTCCCAAACCATGTACTTTCTTAGAAAATTGCTTGTCCATCACTTGAATCAAGACGTTTTTCACAAAAGCCATGTTTTAGATTTTCTAGATCCATCTTCATCAACTCAAAAATCGTGTTGGAAGATTTCTACTTCTAATGTGGCACGTATTTGACTGAGGAAATTTGACCATGGATTGGAGGTTTCCATGTTGGAACTAGGTGGGATCTGATGAACACCACATCATATTGAGTCACATATCTTCAAAACCAATGTGGTCAAATTCCAGCTGGAGGGGCGCAAATATTGTAAACAACGATTTAGGTACCAAAAGTGAACTCCTAGTACCAGAAATGAATTGTTGGTGATGTAATTGAATTGGTGTTACCGAAAGTGAAATAATAACATATGTCATCAATAATATTAGTATAAAACCTTTTCTAACTTACTAAAAAAAAAGAAAATTGTAAATATTAACATCAAGCTTGTTAGGCACATTAACTTCATAAGTATGGGTAAATATAGTAATAGGCATAGTAAACAGGTATAGAGATATGGTAGAATGGTCAAAACAAAACCAATTGATAATGATAAATATGTCAAATTATCAAGCCAAAATGAGATGCAAAATGAGAGGGATCCTCAAAGTTTGAATCGTAAATACCCCTAGGAGAGACATATCACTAGAGTGTGTGAGCAGTTTGAGTCTAGCAGTAGCTAACCAGACTTGGAAATAGAAGCAACCCAACGGTTTCTAAGAGGAATGCAAGCTTGTAGTTAAGAGAGGCAGTCAGAGGCACCCATCCACAAATCAATATAATTAGCAGAATGGAAATCGATGACTTGGGACCCATGACAAGACATATCTCCTACCAAAAATGCCATCCTGTGTATTAAAGACTTCCTCCATCAAAGGATTCATATTGATACCTAGTTTTCAAAGGTGTGGTGCATAACTGATAAAGATGCTCACATATGAGACACACTCTGAATTGAAGCACTATAAATAAATCAAATTCAAGTAGAGGACATATTCCTCCATATAAAATATCTCATGAACTCTAATCCCTTGCCAAATTTACTCATTGAAGAATAATACAAGTCAAAAAATAGTGAAAACAAACCGACACACCCATTTGAAAGAAAATTTGTGGAATATATAGATAAAGGTTTCCAAATGGATGAAATAATCCGAGAAGGAGAAGAAATTAAAATGTTGGAGCACAATATGACTAAAGGATAGAAGAAGATTGTGTTGATCGAGTCAATAAAAAAATATCGACCCCACATAATAGAGTAGTATTGAATTCCTCGTTGACTCTTGTAATAAATTGACAGACCCAAACTATTTCCATAGTACCGGTTTGTAATCCTCCTAACAAAATAACAACGGGTCTGAATCATATATCCATCTATGAAGGATATGAATGGCCCAAATGACACTGGTTCATTTTCAAAATATTTTGGGATGCAATTGAAATAAAAAATGAATATAAGAAAATGGCACAATTTGGTGCCACATTGTGAGCTAGGGCTCTCACCTAGTTCATGAATTATATAGAAAACTAGACAAGGTCGAAAACATATATCAAGAGAAAATTCCTTACGTTTTTCAAGACTCAATATGTCAGCGATATAGTGGGGAAGAAAATTAAATAAATAAAGCAGATTCCAAGAGAAACAATACATAAAGACTTACTTAGTCAAACTCCATATATCATAGATCAGAAACTATTGGTACAATGGTATGTAGTAGGATTTCTATAGAAAATCAAAGCTCCACTAAGGATGTATGATATTCAAATATGTGAGAACGACCTGAAAAATGCCTAGTGATGAAGGACCATCAATGTCATTAGTGATGGAAAAGTGACTAGAAGAAAAGATAGATATTTTGCAACAATCTCTAAAACATATGACCATTATAAGGAATGAAATTCTGTGCATGGATTTCTCCAGTGAAGGGCACACAAAGGACTATTGTAAATTCAATGATGCTTTAGATCCTAATTTCTATCGTATTCAAATGGAAACTTTCTATGAAATTTTTCAAGCCATGGAGAATCATGAAACTAGAGATTGCCCACACAATTTTAAAAACTCCAGACCTAAATGGTGTCATATTTGTAAAGAAAATAACCATTCAACACAATAATATTGGCTAAATGGGTGAAACAAGATGGATATCCACATAGTTTACCACTCCAAAACAATGACCAAGGAGAAGGAAATGGATATCGAGGCCATGGTAGAGGAGGCTATAGAGGAGGATGTGGTCAAGGAGGTTGAGGACATGGTTGGGGATAATATTGTTGTTTTAATTGTTGAAAGGACAATCACATAAGCCTTGACTTCCCCATTAAGGACATAACTTAATGAAATTTTTGCAACATATGTGGAGTGGGTGATGACTCACTTGAAGAATGTTTGATAGTATGAGAGAAAGTAATGAATAAAATGAATGCTACCCTCCTACATACCATGCCTACGTAAGAAGTATTAAAATTGAATAATCTCCATGTGGTGACCAGATCAGGTGCAGCTTGAGACAATTACCAAGAACTACTAGTTCAAAAATCGGGATACCAAAACACTTACCTTGACCCAAATCAAGAAGAAAAGGTTGATGTAGGAAGCACTAATATTTTCAAAAATATCGACTAGGAAAAACAAATGGAAGCAGGGGAATGTAGAAAAACACTTCATACACTACCTTAGATGAGTTCCTACAACTACGGAAAGAAAATCAATTAGTCAGGCTCTTGATTGACTTTCTTAATATTATAAGGGAGTATAAAGTAGACCAATGACCATATAATAATCTTCGACAATTGTTGCAGGATAAACACAATGATTATGATCCATAAGTCAATCTCGAGATTTATGAAAACATGATTAAGAAATTCTTATTCAACTTTGTATCACAATTCAACATCCTTCCCAGGGATACATGGAAACGAGTTGGAAGACCTCACTATCTCCAACAATAAATTTCCTAAAAATAGCACGTCAAAGACTCATCAATCCAATCAAAACAACGTATACTTTGGGCCTACATAACAATGTACAAAACATCAACTGGTCAGATGCCATTCAAGTTAGTCTATGGTCAAGAAGTTGTAATCCCATTACTCTTGTATGTTAACATAGGTCAGATAGCCTCCATCCTAGAATTCTTCCATGTGATTAATACAAGACAATTATTCTACTAGTTAAATCAATTAGAAGAAGAAAATATGTTGCAGTAGAATTAGGAAATCCAAAAGAATCAGCAAAAAGATTGGCACAATCGACATATTAAAAAGAAGGATATCAATGATTGAGACTTGGTACTTTTATATGAAAATTGAGTAAAAGGAAAACCAAGAAATCTAGAAACTACATGGTTGGGTCCATATGTGGTCAAGTACATTCGACCATCAGGAGAAGTACAATTAAAAACCTTGCAAGGGAACCACTTCAAAAAACTAGTCAATGGGGCTCGCTTGAAAAATTATCATATATACTAGTATCAAGTCCTGCTAGTGAAAACTTGTTCGAGGGATCCAATAGGACTCGACTAGGTTGAAAAACTGTTGGGGTGGCCTAAGTTGAAATTTAGAATAAAAGAATAAATAAAGAAAAGGAGAAAAACAAAATAAAAATAAAAGATAAGCAATAAAAGAAGCATAAGATTAAGAAAAAACCAAAATTAAGAAAGTAATCAATAGGTCGGTTACCATAATTATGTATAGAAAATTGATCGACAACTACAAATTATAGGATTGATTCGAACTATCAAAGCATTCATTCATGCCAAAATACTCGAATATGAGAAGAGAATAGAGTCCCTGGTCAACAATCAAAGAGGAAATGAAAAAATCAAGAACAAGTTCAGTACCCAAACAATATTTGTGCCATTACTTAAGAAAGCACACCAGTCAATCCATTGAAAGAGAAGTGCATCACCCGGTCGAATGCAAAACTCATCAATCCAATAAGTGTGAATTCCAAAGATCAAGCAAGAAGGAAAATTATCAAGAAAGCGAGTGTGCAAACAACACTTCAAGTAAAAAAGAACATCCTCCACAAAGAAAGAATGTTTTTTAAATGTCATCCATAAATCAAATTAACAAGAGAACAGAGACCGACATGGTCAGACACTTCGACCGGAGGTCTTAAACTAACCAGAAGAACCAACCTGAACAAGTGGTTGTTAGAAAAACATGATCGCGGAGCAATAAAATAAAACAAATGCATAAATAAAACAAAGAAGATACACAATACAATAGAGACACATATATACGTGGTTCTACCAATGTGGGCTAAGTCCACCAGAGAAATTTCCAGGTCCTTCCTTTATTATTATCCAGCAAATGAAGGGATACAACCTACAACACACCCATTGTAACTTCCTCTTCTTTCTCTCATAGTCTCTGCTCTCAGAACACAATATTCTCAATAATACATAGCTGCAATAAATTCCCTCATAAAAGAGGGTTTCCTTCTAGGGAAAAAAACCCTAACATAATCTCTACCATTAGATCTGTGACTTAATGATGAATGGTCAAGATTGACTATGAAATTACAATATACATTTACAATGAAACTTTTCTTTCGGGGGACGCTGCCCCCAAACCCATGTTGTCCCCCAGACCCCCTAGCCATGGGGATGAGCCCTCTGGACCCCGCAGGGGGGCCACGCTCCCCCTGTAACCTCCCCGCATGGAGGGGTGTATAGTATTCTAGGGTGTACAATCTTCATGGGGTATAAACATCGTTGAAAAAAAAGATCTCTGAATCAAGAATATAATCAGGCTCCACAACCAACAGTGGCACAAAATTTTTTTGACCAATTAGAGCACACCCCCGGAGAAAAATAAATCGACATAAGAAACGTGTTTGATCCGTGGTAGTACATTAGCACATTTATTTCTCAATGAGACAAATTCAACTGCCATGCCACCGTCGACGTAGGAGTCTCATCACACCAACAAGAAATTGCACCCGACATCATGACCAAGGTGTGTGAATTAATGATGCTTAGATGAATTAAAGTCCCTGCTCCATATCCCACCTATAAATATGGATGAGGCATATGACTTCACAACATTGTTGTTTACACTAGAGAAACCAAGTAATCAAAGCATTGAAATCAAATTCATGCATCCAACTCTAGAGCTTTAGAAACCTCTAGTTGACCAACAAAAAATTATATATATGCCAAGGATGAAAGGACAAGTAGTAGACTCCTTGGTGGAACCAAGAGCTAAAGCCAAACTTGACAAAGAGGGTGAGACTGAACTGGAAGCATGTATGCAAAACATTTGTGAGGTGCGAATGGAATAAATCGACTGGTCGAGGCAATGGAATAATTTCATTTCCTAGGGAATGGAAGCTGGCATATGGAAGGAGGAAACAAATTTCCTCGAACAAGAAGGAATCTGACATTTTTGGGAATGTCGCAAATCACATAATTCAATGGCTAGAAGGAAGAAGTCACAAAATTTCTCATCAGTCAGTATCATAATGGACATCTTTGGTTAAATTACCTAGTCGACATCACTGGAAGATTGATCCATAGAATCATTGGAATACCACATGGGGGTACACCTGTACCCAAAATCCTATACTCAAACGATTGGTTTCAGGCCCTCACAGGGTGACTTTGGCCAAAAAATCAAAAGGGTTGTTGATTAATAGAGTAATCGACCTCTGTGCAAAATGGACATGCATAATAATTGTTTATGCTTCATAGTTGTCGACTGAGCTTCAAATGTGAATCTCAGTACAATGTTCAAACCAATCGGTCAAATCGTGGAGTCAGTGGTTCAGTTTGACTAGGTGAAGCACTTAGCTACATTGATCAAAATACATTGCAAGGACTATCAAGAGAATGGTTGGTCCATCAGATTCCCATTTCTCATAATTTGTCTCGTCATGAACCAATTTGGCCTAGTCAAGGAACCTATATTTACTCTAAAGCATATCATGATCATGAACAACTACATCACTTTTGCACTAGGAATAGTTGGATCATTAGAGTCTCCCCCAAATGAGGTAATGTTTTAATTTTGGGTGAATCATGTAAATAATGTCTCCCACAAGTGGAGAGTCAAATATAAAGTTCGACGAGCCTTACCACCGAGTACCCACATTAAATTAAGCCTCAACTACACCAATATTTTGTGTGGAGTTGTCATGTCCCCATTTTTTATTTACCCGGTTTTGTAGTAGAAGGGACTCCCTGGATTGTCAATGGAGAAATAGGAGTGAAAAGGGGGTCATTTAATGTCACTTAGTTAGGAGATATTATATTATTAAAGTGACATCAGGGAAAGTAAAATAACTTTGGATTAATAAGTTACTTAATTATTATTAAAGTGACTTTTAATCCTAAAGTGAAAATTGGAGGGAAACTAAGGCTTATAATTGATTTGGTAAAAAAAGGGAAATATCTAGAAGGATTGATGTAGTCCAAAAGGGGAAGATCTAGAACACATGGAGGAAGGATCTCGAAGGGGCTGGAAAAGTATAAAAGAAGATTAGCCCCTCACTTGTCATTGTTATGATTTTATATCTTAGTGAGTGCTCTTGTATCCAACATTTTCGTGGGGGTTTTGGGAAAAACCCTTACACTACTAGTTTGGTTTCAATGGTGCAGTATCCACCCTAGCTAGAAAATAGGGGAATCCATTCAGGATTTCCATTGGATCTAGACAAGAAGGAGGGGGATACATATTGGGTCTTCATTGGAGCATCACTTGGGAATTTGTCCTACTATTGGAGGGGTACTGAAGTGCACAGGATGTTTACGAAGTTTCTTGGACAGGGTCGAGCTCAGACATTCATAGATCTCAGGAGGGTTTTAGAGAACTAGGTCGAAGGCATCCCCATGGGTCAAATAGAAATTTTCTCACAATGCCTCATTGTTTTCCCATGTTTTTCACACGAGGCACCACTAGATATCCAACTTTTTCAAGTGAGGATCTCTACAAACTCGCAAAGACGTATCAGGTACTAGGACGATTAGATGTTAGGATGAGTAGAGGCAAAAGGGAGGAATATTACATAAGTGTTGTAGGTTTGGGAGGGCTTCTATCCCTATTCTAATGTGTAATAGAGAAACATCATTTCAATAGAGATATTGGCACCATTATTCCAGGTTTTGATTGTTATGTGTGTTCTTAGGAGCTTGTTCCAGTGGCATAGAAACCATTAGTTATTACTGTGGGAGTATATTGTATTGTTGTTCATTACTCATAACACAATTCCATCACTGTATCTTATTTATTATGCTTATGTGGTATGTGTTTGATGGAATGTCCATTGGAGAAACACTTGCAAACTATTAAGGAAAATATAAAACATATGAATACAAAGTGTTTGACAGTATTACCCAACCAAAAACAACATCTTTTGGACAACAAACCCTTATTTCCATAGCATACTCCCATTGGGGATATTATAGTGGTATCAGAGTTCGTGATATGTCCATCTTGTGAGTGTATGAAAAGATGAAGACTATTCAAGAATCCATAGCAAAATATAAGAAGGGAAAAGTACCATTGCTAAGACATCCTATGTTCTGGGATTTATATGTATAGTGCATGGTTTACTACTATGTGCATGAGAAGCTCAATAAGGAGACCCAGGAGGTTATGTCATTAGACGATTACATCGCCATAAAGAAAGGGGACTGGCCTAAAGTTTATAACAAGGCTTCCTTGAAAATGACAGGGAAGAAAGTGAAGGATGAGTGTGAAGGACAGGTGGAAGATCGTGCATCTAGCCATGAGGAGGATGTGTGCATAAAGGAAGGACAAACAAAAACGTATGATACATCATCAAAGATAATTGATGAGGTCAATGACACTAGTGTGTTGAATGGGTATGCCTTTGATGAATAAGAAGAAGATGAGGATGCAATGCTTGATGATGACCATATGCTCCAATCAGTCGATGTTGTGGATCCAACATCTTTCAATATGCATGATACTTATGATGAAGGTAGTTCAATCATGATGGGACCTACGCATGATGAGGATTCAACACCATATCTCATTTACGATGTCAATGATAAGGAGGACCTAATTGCGCATCGACAGGGTTTGGAGAACCGATTATTGGTCAAGGAGGAGCAGATTGTATAGGTGTTAACAAGGGAAGATGGTACTCATAAATTTATTGAAGATATTATGTGGAAATATCAGATGGAGGAGAGACAAAAAGGATTTACAGATGGGATCACTACTAATCAATTCTGCATCATCAAAGAATCACTAGAAGAGATGAAATATGATTACTTACAATTTTTCATGGATAGGGACCTTTCTCTTAAGTTCGTTGAAGACAAGGAAAGGGATATTGAGGATATTTTTCAATAACTTAGTTTGGAATACTCCTCATCATTGACAGCAAAAGAGACCCATAATCTTGGTGGCAATGACACATGAGAGAATGAGTGGCATTCATGGTCAAAGGCAGGGACCTCTTGCGACTATTCCACATGAGGAGAATTCAGGGTTGCAGGTGTATGAGGAGAGTTTGGACACAAAGAGTTTTTACCATGATCCTATATTGCATTGCAGGGATTAAGAGCCATTTATTTTGGCTCAAGTCTTAGCTGCAGAGATAATATTAAGAAAATTCCTTATGGACCATCCAACAAGGAAGTATATGCACCAGTTGATTGGGGGATTGAGTATAGGACATATGTGGATACATCACTCTCGGATCCAGTTTTAGTTGATGTCAGTAGAGTGATTGATATAGTGGCACATATACAATACATGATGGTAAATGATGATACAATGGTGTGTAGTAGGATACAAGAACATACAACAATGAACGATGGTATAGAGTGGGTTTTTTGGGATATTTTCATCGGGATGACCTCCAGACAAATACTTCAAACATATCATTGAGTTTGGTTCACCTAGGATCGATGAGTGGATGGATGAGCCTCATGGAGAGGTATATCCCTCAGAGATTGATCTCTGAGTGGGATATCACTAGAGTAGGGAAAGATAACAGGATATTTGTAGGATCATTCTCAAATGTTACCTTGAGTCCTTGGTCATACCATTGTGGTTGACCAACACACTTGACACTTTCCATTCTTACAAGTAGTGGTAGTGGAATCTAGCGCCATTTTCTGATGCTAGCAATATATTCGGAAGGATGCCATAGTTATTTTGTTTGGAATATGTGGTCAGAGCACAAGAGGAGATCCAAATTGCATTGGGTCAATTCACAAAGATTCTCATTGATAGAGTGGTTGATGGCATTATCTACTATAGAGGTCACACACTTGTAGCCATTGAGCCCCCACTTAGAGAGATTATTATGAGGGCTATGTATGATCCACCTTTGACATGGAATTTTGGGTACTTGCATGAGTATGAGGCACCATAGATGACAGGGAAAATTTCCATGGAGGCATTTAGACTCCACATATTACTTGAGTACATTAATAATGATCAAGATAGTAGATTTACTAGTGCAGTTTGGAAGGAGCCGAACATATTAGCAGGTACAACATTGATTCTTGGTACTAGGATTTCACCATATGATGGAATACCAGGGAATTCATGCATTTTGACTATTATGGTTACCAGAATGGTGCAACATTAGTTAGAAATTATTAGGAGCGGTGGAATTCCTATTTGGTGGTGGGATCCAGGAATTCATCTGAGTGATGGATTGATTCAGATGATGGTCGACAAAGATGTGACCGGTATTGGTACGCTTTATTTTTTGGACATCAACAGAGAGGAGGTTGAGACTTACTCTATAGGGAAAGATATACTTGAGGCTAGTCATGGACTTGCAGGCTTAGACTTCAGTGAGACACTTTTACATGAGAGGATTTAGGATGGTGGTTTCAGTCCCTTCAGGGAGATTAGCTTGGGGTTCCAGGAGAGGAGGATGTAAACTAGGCACGTTGGTTCAACAATGATGATCATAGTGGTGTAACATTAGCATGGTGGTATCTTTCCAAGATTATTTTGGGACCTTGGGATCACATTGTTTGATAGTTCAACCACTTTTCAAAGTTTACTTTTGGAAGGCTTAGGAGTGGTTTCTTGGAGCAGTGGTCTTCTAAGGAGTTGACCAATTTTATGCATCTTATGATTGCTTGGCTTATAAATAGTAGTCACGTGGATTCTTGTATCAACACCTTACAGACCAGTGTTATGCACTCCACATTATATAGGCTAGTTTGGGATCCTGGTAACTTTACCATCTACAGGGTTCTTGTGTTTGAACATACGGACTTTGCAGACGATATGTTGTGAGATTTTCCATATGATATTTTCATTATTGCAATAGAAAAGAGGTACAACAATATTGATGCTTTTCCCTTCGATACTTGGAGACTAGTTGGTGACTGTTATCCCCGATATCTAGGGATAACTAGGAGATCATGTCTCGAGGCCCACATGGTCCTAGACATGGAGTACCGAGAGCAGGAGCGACTTGAGCATGGCCCTGGAGGGCCCATCTTTCTTCTTCTCAGCCAACTTTTTCCTGTCAGCAGTACCAGCCTCCATCACTATCGGCTTGGGCTTGCATCAGAAAGGACTCTTGCTCCATGAGGTAATTGGTCTGAGGTATCATGGTATGTGTCATATTTGATCATTATAACCTTCTTATGTATGCATTAGGTTCCTTTCATTTCGGATGATTGCTTGGATCTTACACTAATCCTCTTGACCATTGTTGGGGTGATTGATGGGGCAACTTAGCAAGCCGGTACTCATGGGTTTTGGTTAGCCACCAAGGGGGGTTTGCCGAGCCATCGTCCGCTCCCACCATCTTATGACTTTTCCATCTTATATCCTGCTCATCCATCCCATTCCCCTAGTCTGGCCATTAGCATGAACTTCCAGGGTACATCTTGTCTTGTGGGAAGAAGGGGCTAAAGGCCCAGGGGGTAAAAGCAACTGGTAAAAGATAAAAGCCATAGGAAAATAAACCTAGAGATGCTTCGCCCAGGGGATCCCCGAGTAGGCAATAAAAAGCCTCTCGATAAGAAACTAAGGGACCCTAAGAAAAATGAAATAAATAAATGCAAGACCTAACCAAGAGGATGGGAGGTCTCATCACGAGACGACCCATTATGTTCATAGGTATTTAGCGGTATGACATTGC
>ML776808.1:347392-371770 GCA_009831015.1 Picea engelmannii
GGGAAGCTCCTGTTACGCCGGTTTTAAGCCTTGACTCAAGCTATCTAAACCTTTCATACAAACCGTGCGATAACAGTGACCACATAGACTTCTCTATGATATTTGATCGGTGGTGATACATTGGATGGGAATGATCCTCAATAGTGGATGCGATCCTTTGAGGCATTACAACTTGTGGATGTAGAGTGAGCACAATGGTCAGACGAATATGATCAAAGTATCATAACATTAGCGTGGTGTTTCCTTTCTGAGGATAGCTTGGGACCTTGGGATTTTAGTAGGAGACAGTCCAATAGTTGACACGGAGGTGAGAGCTAGTTTTTTCTCTCATTATATTAGTTCCCTAGTAGAGTAGTACATTGATGGGTCGATTGAGTTATTGCAACAATGAGTGGCCTTGATTGTTGCAATTTTCAGGGTGCCTCGTATGTCAGTACATTATTGGACCACACATTGAGCAAAGGATGCTTCACATCTTACATAGTGGTTTTGGATCCTAGTATCATTTTCAGTTTCATTCTGGAACAACCGATGGAGCATCAGGTCATGATGGAATTGATTGAGGAAAAATAAATATTTGGGAACAGAGGACTTGTTCTGTCCCCATTTTTTAGTTACCCAGTTTTGTAGTAGAAGGGACTCCCATGGCTTGTCAATGGAAAAATAGGAGTGAAAAGGGGATCATTTAATGTCACTTAGTTAGGAGATATTATATTATTAAAGTGACATTATGGAAAGTAAAGTAACTTTAGATTAATAAGTTACTTAATTATCATTAAAGTGACTTTTAATCCTAAAGTGAAAATTTGAGGGAAAATAAGGGTTATATTTGATTTGGTAAAAAAAGGGAAAGATCTAGAAGGATTGATGTAGTCCAAAGGGGGAAGTTCTACAAGGCATGGAGGAATGATCTAGAAGGGTTTGAAAAAGTATAAAATAAATGTAACCCATCACTTCTCATCGTTATGATTTGATATCTTACTTAGTGCTCTTGTAGCTAGCATTTTCGTTGATATCTTATAAAAATAGAGAACGATGGATTAGAAAGAACAAAGCACAAGTCTATTGATGCTAGTTACAACATGTCTGTCGAAAATCATTCGACCTTATCCCGGTAAGAAACATGTTCCAAATAAGCTACACACACATATCAACACAATAGACCTAAAACGAGAGTCACCACCACCTAAAGCGACTCCAACTATTGAGGAAACTAGTGCAAAAAAGGAATGTGATGTAGAGCCCCCCTTCTCTCCTCAGGTTTTTGCGACCTCCTGGTCAAGGATCTTCAATTCTATGAGTCAATTCAAATCTTCGGGCCTTTGCTAGAACCTGTATATAATTCATATAGGACCCCATTTGTTACCATGATGGTTTGATTAACCTGCAACCTCATTCTTTGGTGCTTCTGGTAATCTTTAGTAGTGAGCGTTAGATCCTCTTTCTAGGCCCTTATTCCTTATGACCACAGGCTATGAACTTCGGTTATCCCCCTTCATGACTTCAGGATTTGATTGTTTTGGATGCAGCTGATTCCCAATTCCCCAAAATCTAGACCGGGAAATCACCCAGACCTAAATCTACAACCCACACTTCTCCAATAGCCAATGACTATGATTCACTACGGGACTCGGGCCTTCGGGAGTTCTGAGTGTTCCAAAAACCCTTTTTCCCCAGAGTGAATTTTAATCGGATTTATGGATTGAGCGCCATGTGCTCACCCCGATAAAAAATTGAAATGTGCCCTTTGTTCCCACTTCGAATGACTTCTAGTCAATGTTCTGTTGCTTGTCTTTCTCCCGGAGTGTCAATCCTCCGGAGTGAAAGATCTTTTGCCATGCATCCTTTCCCAATGGACAAATCATATGAACGTTGAAGCTTCGACCTTCAAGATTTCTCATGCCTTCACACTTCAATTCATTGGGAGTTATCCAGTCTCCATGTGTCCCCTTTCTAATCAACGGTCCACGCTCTTCTTTGTGATCAATGACCTGCAGGAACTTCGGGCTCCGACACTGTGGCGAACTCCAAACAACCACCACGTGAATCCTCCAGAGTGAAAAACCTTTGGAGTATGCGATCTGTTGACACCTGTCCACTTTCGATGGACAACTTGGATGGAATTTGACACTCCAGCCTTTTGGAGTTTTCACTCCATCCAATTCCACTTTCCTTTGAAGTGAATTTTCTCTGGACTGACAGATCTTCTGCCATGTATCCTCCTTCACGGATGACTGGGATGACTTCACGACTCCGATCTTTAGTAGTTCTTGCACCTTCACACTTCCAATTTATCTAAAGTGCTCCTTCTCTAGAGTGCAGGATCTTATGACACTTGTCCCTTTTTCTTGGACGACCCTGATCTACTTTGAATCTTGTCCCTTTGGGAGTTCTCTACCTTTCTAAAATCGCTTTCTCCCAGAGTGCAGGATCTCTCGTCATGTGTCTCCTACTGACAACTGACTGAGATCTTCTTTGATACTTCAGGCTTCGGTAGTTTTTATCACTCCACATAGATTTTTCGCTGAAGTGATTTCCTCTTATGTACGCAGATCTCCGCCACGTACACTTCTAGATGATGGACAGTCCTGATCTACTTAGGGACTTTGAGAATTCAGAGATTCTTCTCTCCGGTGCACAAAAAAGAGGTTTAAAGCTTGTGCACTTTACCTAGATCTGATGGGTTTCGATCCTTCACACTCATATCTAGTGACTAGGATATGCTCTCCTCCTCGGCCCGCTCCTTCTAGTATCTGGACGTGGAATTCAACAGTCCAGATCTCTTCCTGTAGTTTATCTAGAGACAATTATTTTTCTCCCTCCTGAGCTTCTTCTTTCTCTCGAATTGGGAAAAATTGCAAGTATCCAAAGTCTACAACCTTCGATCCTCCTGTGAGCCCAACTATTTTGGGTCTCGACTTTGTTTCTGGGAACACTATCCCTCCATGAGATTCAAAAACATAGTTTCACCTCAGCTCTGGCAACTCTTTATGCTCTGTGTGAAAACTTGCACTGTCTTCACAAATTGAACCTCTAAAGGAGCTTGACCTTCACTCATTATGTAGAGTCACCATGCACACTTGCACTATCCTTCCCGAGCCTTGCGATTTCTCAAATTTCCAAGGGGCTCGACCCTTATTCTTCCTTAGATCATTTCAGATGCCCTCCTGGTACACTCTGTCCTCTCCCTCTTGAGCTTCCAAACTTGGAGTAAATTCACCTCTATGTGCTCCTAGCACTTGAATGATCCTTCAGATGACTTAAAGCCTTGAACACTTTGTATAAGTGTTGGCCTAGTCCACTCCTTGCACACATATTCTTCCTACTTCTGGATCTCTTTTAGGTTCAGTAACTCACTCCTTGCATCTGATCAACACACACTTGTGGATATCTTCCCAAGAGTGTTCAAAAACTCCATTTTTCCTCAATTTCCTCCAACACTTCAGAACGTGTTGGTTTTGTGCACTCCTTTCACTTGCTCAAAGAACTCCTTGATGATCCTACAAAGTATTTAATAACTCTATGGTGTCTTCTCATGGACACCCTTCTCTTTGAACTCGAGACAAATTTCTCTTGTGCACACTTGCACCTACTCAATGCCCTCCTGGAAGAGTTCTTCAGAGTATTCAATAACTCCCATTGTGCCTTCTCTACAAAATTTATCCTCCAAGGTATTCAACAACCCTAAGGATCCTCTTCGAATATTTGGATGTTCTGGTGTGCCCACCTGGCACGTTCTCCTATGAACTTGAAGCATAATTTAAATATGCACTCCTTGCGTTGGCTCATAGAGCTCTGAGCACTTTTTCATGTACTCCTTGCATTTAGACTAAAGAACCTAGAATGATTAAAAAAACTCACAACAGATAGTGGAATCTATCTTATCCCTGCAGATGAAAACCTATCACAATCATCTACACCATATGCACACATAAACACCGATATGACATTCATTAATCACATAAAAACATACATAGAATCTCATGCAGGAAAAACTGCTCTTCTTTTGTATTAATCTGAATGTATGTTTACAGTGTGTGCATGCTCGAACTTCCTCAGACTCTCAACTCTCTCCTTGGCTTACAATTTTTTTCTATCAACTTTCAGTAGCCTCTACTGGGCATACGTTACAATAATTTATACAATAGGAGCTCCTCGATCCTTTCCCTCCAACTACTCTATTATTGTCTAATCACCATTTACAACACCTATCTATTGAGGTAGATTACATTGAATGACCATCTAGTCCAAATCAGATATAGATCAACCTACAGTCATCCATTAAAGGTGACCTTAACTACAACCTATACAAAGGCATCATCTCAGCTCTTCTCAGCCTTAGAACATTTATTTTCATTAATATTACATTTAAAATTTAAAAGTGGGAGGGTTGCACCTCTCCCTTCCTTGAATGCGCTTTGATGTGCTGGAATGTTGGTGCATTGTTGAGGTGGAAAGGATGCTCCTACATCATTCTCCATTGCTGGGAAAATCATGAGCTCTTTCTCATGAGCTCCTTTGCTCCACCGTTGAATTCCTCTTGGAACCCAAACTTCTCTCTAGATTTATACACCTTCTCCTTTTATATGTTGTTGTTGTTGCTTCCCTGTTGCTACTACCGATCTCAACATTAGCCTCCTTATTTTCTCAATCACTTCTTCCAACTACTATGTTGGTTTGATTTCCTTATACATTCTCCTTGGCTGCACGTCTTCATGCTGATCTAAGGGAAGATCAACTTGATCTCCCATGTTGTCTTCACTTCCTATGGCACTAGCTTACCACTCTGTTGTAGACTCCAATTATACAGTCTCATCACTGAGCTGCTGCTCAACTATATCCTTTGACAAATTATCTTATGTCAGATCTACTTCTCCTGGATTTTCCAACCAATACTCCAACAACTTCAACTCTTGCTCCCATGGATTAAGCATCTTAACTGTATGCTCCTCCTTTTCTGATGGGGTAGACATTAGTGTCTACTCCTTCTCCTCCTCCTCTATGATAGTCACAACTGGTTGACCTCCTTCTGTTGCACCTAAACTTTGTTTACTTGCCTCTACTGGGATGAATGGCAGGAATATATGAATTCCCCCAATGATCAAAATGCTCCTCTAATTCTCATGTGTCAGCACTCCCTGCTGATCTAAACTCACCTCTGATCTCCTAAAGTTTCAGATAACCTCTCTTCATATCCCTTTCCCACCTGACAATATGGGATTTCACTTCTTCCCTCCTGGAATTCTATGAGATCTTTAGATGATCTCATCTCATTTCCCACCTAGCAATCCAAATTTTCACCACTACCCTCTTGAAATTCATGAGATCAACTGATATCATCTCCTCCTCATTGAGGTTCTCCCCAAATTTTGCTTCACATATGCAAATTGTCTCCTCCGTTTCACTGAGGTATTCAACTTCCCTCAACCACCTCCTTACTACCTGTTGCTTCCTTCTGGCCAACAAATTTTAGACATGCCATTTCATTTTTTGCTTCATTGGCCATTCATACCTCCAGTGTACCTGAGATTCTCATTGCATCCTTAACTTTATCCTGCGAGCTCTGATCTAATTTCTTCAAGCTCTTTGTCCATTTCTGCCTTGTTTTTCTGTTGGCAGTCCTTTCCATGACCATTCCTATGGCCTTCAGTATCCATTTTATTTCTATGACTTCATCCCACCTGGCTTTCTCCTTGACTATTATGAGCTTGTAACAATCCCTCACAAAGAGCATCAACACTCTTTCTCCTTTCACCTGCTATCTTCAGGCAAAATCAATCTCTGATACTACTTAATGCAGACCCCCCCTTGTCTTCTCTAGGTTCTGCGACCTACTAGTCAAGGATTTTCAATTCTCTGAGTCAAATATCAACTCTTCGGGCCTCTGCTAGACCCTGGATATAATTCACATAGGCCCCCATTTGTTATCACGCAAGTTCAATTCACCCATAACCCCCTTCTTTGGTGCTTCTGGTAAGCTTTAGTGGTGAGTGCTAGCTCCTCTTTCTAGGCCCTTCTTCCTTATGACCATGGGCTATGACCTTTTTCTATCCCCCTTCATGAATTTAGAATTCGGTTGTTTTGGATGCATCTGATTCCAAATTCCCCGAACTCTGGACCGAAGAAATCACCCGGACCGAAAGCCAATGAATATGATTCACTATGAGACTCCGACCTTTGGGAGTTCCGAGTGTTCCAAACACCCTTTTTCCTGGAGTGACTTTTACCCAGAGCTATGGATCGAGTGCCACATGCTCACCCCAATCAATAGTTTAAATGTGCCCTTTATTCCCACTTCAGACGAATTCCAGTCAATGCTATGCTACTTCTCTTTCTCTCGGAGTGTCAATCCTTTGGAGTGATAGATCTTCTACCACACATCCTTTGCCAACGGACGTCTTATATGAACTCAGATGCTCCGGCCTTTGGGAGTTCTTGTGCCTTCACACTTCAATTCCTCCGAATTGACTTTCCTCCAATGTAAATCTTCACTCTCCACATGTCCCCTTTCCAATCAACGATCTATGCTCTCCTTTGTGATTAACATCCCACAAGAACTTTGGGCTCTGAAACTTCGGCGAATTCTGAACAACCACCATGCGAATCCTCTGGAGTGACAAACCTCTGGAGTATGTGATATGTTGACACCTGTCCACTTCCAATGGATGGATTGGATGGATTCTAGCACTCCGGACTTCGAGAGTTTTCACTCCACCCAATTCCACTTTCCTCTAGAGTGAATTTTCTCTGGACTTGCAGATCTTTTTCCACTTATCCTCCTTCATGGACTGTTGGGATGACTTTGAGACTTCGACCTTCAGGAGTTCTTGCACCTTCACACTTCCAATTTCTCCAAAGTCCTCCTGCTTCAGAGTGCATGATCTGGTGACACCTATCCCTTTGGCTTGGACGGCCCAGATCTACTTCGGCTCTTGGCCCTTAGAGAGTTTTCTACCTTTCTTCATTTGATTTCTCTTGGAGTGTAAGATCTCTCACCACGTGTCTCCTGCTGACATAAGGCTGAGATATTCTACGACACTTCGGGCGTCGGGATTTTTTCTCACTCCACACATAATTTTCACTGAATTTCTTTCCTCCAAATTACATGGATCTCCACCACATACCCTTCTATATGATGGATGGTCCCAATCTACTTCGGGACTTCGAGACTTCGGCGAGTCCGCTCTCTAGTGCACATAAAAGAGGTTTAAATATCATGCACTTTACCTAGATCTGATATGTGTCTATCTGTCACGCTCATATCCAGTGGCTAGGATCTTTTCTCCTCTTTGGCATGATTTTTATGGTATCTATACGTGGGATTCAATGGTATAGATCTCTTCCTGGAGCTGATCGAACGACAGTTTTCACTCTCCCTCTTAAGCTTCTGCTTTCTCCCAAATTGAGAAAAATTGCATGTAACCAAAGGCTATGGCCTTTGATCCTCCTACAAGCCCAACTACTTTGGGTATCGACTTCATTTCTGGGAATGCTATCCCTCCTTGAGCTTCACCAACATAATTTGACCTCAACTCTGGCACCTCCTTGCACTCTGCATGAAAACTTGCACTGTCTTCACAAATTGAACCTGTAAATGTCCTTGACCTCCACTCGTTGAGCAGATTCATTGTGCACACTTGCACTATCCTTCTTGATCCTTGTAGTTTCTCATATTTCCAAGAGGATCATGCCATCTTCTTTCGTAGAATATTTATCATGCCGTCCTGGCACATTGTGTGCTCTCTCTCTCTTAAGCTTCTGAACTTGGAGTAAATTCACCTCTGCGTGCTCCTAGTTCTTGAATGAGCCTTCAAATGGATTCATAATTTCATCACCTTGCATAAGTGTTGGCCTAGTGTACTCCTTTCATAGGTATTCCTCCTTTTCAACAAAAACAATGAAAACGCTAGCTACAAGAGCACTAAGTAAGATATCAAATCATAACAATGAGAAGTGTTGGGTTACCCTTATTTTATACTTTTTCAAACCCTTCTAGATCCTTCCTCCATGCATTCTAGAACTTCCCCTTTTGGACTACATCAGTCCTTCTAGATCTTTCCCTTTTTTGACCAAATCAAATATAACCCTTATTTTCCCTCCAATTTTTACTTTAGGATTAAAAGTCACTTTAATAATAATTAAGTAACTTATTAATCTAAAGTTACTTTACTTTCCATAATGTCACTTTAATAATATAATATATCCTAACTAAGTGACATTAAATGACCCCCTTTTCACTCCTATTTATCCACTGACAAGCCATGTGAGTCCCTTCTACTACAAAATTGGGTAACTAAAAAATGGGGATAGAACAAGTCCTCCCTTCCCAAATATTTATTTTCCTCAATCAATTCCATCATGACCTGAAGCTCCATCGGTTGATCCAGAATGAAAGTCAAAATGATACTAGGATCCCAAACCACCATATAATATGTGAATCATCCTCTGCTCAAGGTGTGGTCCGATAATGTACTGGCATACGAGGCCTCCTGAAAGCCGACAAAAAGCAAGGCCATTCATTTTTGCAATAAATCGATCGACCCATCAATGCACTACTCTACTAGGGAACTAATATAATGAGAGAAAAAACTATCTCTCACCTTCGTGTCAAGTGCTGGATTGTTTCCTATTGAAATGCCAGGGTCCCATACTATCCTCAGAAAGGAAACACCACACTAATGTTCTGATATTCTGATCATCGTTATCTAACCATCATGCTCACTCTGCATCCACAAGTTGTAATGCCTCAAAGGATCACATCCACTATTGAGGATCATGCCCATCCAATGTATCACCACTCTAAGATCAAATATCATAGAGAAGTCTATGTGGTCACCAACTAGTTTCCAAGTATCAAAGGGAAAATCATCAATACTGTTGTACCTCTTGTCTACTACAATAATCCAAATATCATATGGAAAATCTCACAACATATCGTCTGTAAAGTTCGTATGTTGAACACAAGAACCCTATAGCCAAAAGCTTAAAAATCAACCTGGTTCATTGAGCGGACCCATCACATCCACCAACGGTTTCAGGATATTTTACAGAAGTCCAATGCCAAGTACAAGCAGTGCCATGATCAACACCGGGTGCCACATAAGTTTCAGGTGGGTGAAAAAGTTAGGTTGCAATTGCAGAAAGAATGTCTTACAGGGCCCCATTGGAAGCTTCACCC
Organism: Picea engelmannii; assembly: GCA_009831015.1. Lineage (NCBI taxonomy): Eukaryota > Viridiplantae > Streptophyta > Pinopsida > Pinales > Pinaceae > Picea > Picea engelmannii. Next base: position 356,571 of record ML776808.1, read on the forward strand.
ACTCCGCTATGGGCCATACACCATCACCAAGGCTATGGGTGACAATGCTTTTTCATTCAACATTCCCCATTTCCTTGGCCTGCACCCAGTCTTCAATGTGGCTCTCCTTCGACCATATTTCCCACCATTATTGGACACCTCAGAGATTGCATAGTAGTTGAAACCAAAAGAGATCAAACCTGACTGCATGCAACATGCATCCAGTGGTCAAATTGTGGAAACACAGATCAAATTCACTCAATAAAAAAGGATCCACCTTTATCAAGTTGTCAAAGCAGGGCATCTCCTGCACCAAGGCAAGTGGATCACCCAGGGCCAAATTCAGCAAAAATTTCCTCATATGATGGGGGAAATCAAATAAATGGATGCCATTTCTTCCTAAGGGGGGAGGATTGATCTATATGGATGTCATTTTCCTCTCACTTATTCCAACTGGTTCATTTTGGTAGTTTTCCAGTTTGGCAGTTTTTTTCCTAGTTTTGGAGTCCTAACTTGAGAGGTCATTCTTAGGCTCTAAACAACGTTTTTAGGGTTCTCCATAATTAAAGATGAACTTCGATAGATATCATAAAAATGTGTATTTATTGGATAGACCTTTCCAACGGGCTATCGTGCGCCTAAAACGAAGATTGTATGCAAAAGTTACAACCACGAGAAGTTGATGTACTAACTTACCCAAACGGGGCCCACATGACTTTTGGCGCTTCATCTCATAGGGTTAGGTTTTTGGATGTGAAGGGTTTTTGACATTCCTGTTTATTGTAAAAAGGTCTTCGGAGCCTCATTGTAATCATCTTCTTGCGAATGAGCACATCCGTCACATCTCTTCTCAGAGATAAGCCACCACCATTCGAGCAAGCTTGTTTTCCGCTGCATTTTACAGTTTCAACTTATTTCCTTATTGAATATAAAAATACTTTTATTGTATCTCTGTTATTATGTGTTAAGCATATTTTATTAATCTATATTATTTTCATTATTCTCATAAAATCCATATTAGTGGTATCAGAGAGGTCTTCTCCTTGTCATCTTAATGCATCTCCCCAATGAGGTCATGGTACAAAGAATTGGGTCTTGAGCTTGTTTCTCTTGAGGAAAAAATATCTCGCATGCCCAAATGATATATCATGGAAGGAGAAAATAAATATGATGGGATAGGAGATCCTTTCAAAAAATTTCTTGAGGAGGCCCTCACACAACAGAGGAATGAGATGATGGATAATTTCACACAAATCCTTCGGTGGCTACCAATAGGCAACGCATCTTCCTTGAGCGGAGGCATCACCCCCTTCAAGGTACAAATCAACTTCGATATTCCTATATTTGAAGGTCATATAGACACAAATGTTGTAGAAAAGTGGTTGAATCTACTAGTAGGGTATTTTTTTGTCCATAACTTTTCAAATAGAGAAAAAAATACTTTTTCACTCCTCAAAGTCATTCCCCATGTCAAATATTGGTGGGAAACTTTATGTGAGCAAAAGGAAACAAAGGAACCCTCATTATTTACAATTGAAACCACCAAGGAATCCTTCAGGGATGATATTAAGGAACAATACTACCCTATCAGAAGTTATGATGACTTGTATACCAAATGGACTACACTGTGGTAATAAAGAGACCAAGTAGTGCCAGATTTCACAAATATCTTCCATACCTTGTGCACCAAGCTAGGTATCAAAAATTCAGAGAGACATATGGTGCTCAAGTATCATGGTGCTCTGCATAAATACATCAATACCAAAATGGAATTTATGGACATCTCATCCTTGGGCACGACTTATCAATATGCCATCAAAATCGAGCAGAAGCTCAAACAAAAGATGCGACAATTTGGGCCTGGGTACCCCTCGCAGAAAAAACAAGGAAAGGGTGGCCCCAACCTACAGAACAAAGGAAAGAGAAAATATAGACAATATCAAGACAACTGGTCCAAGCTGCAAGCAAATAAGGACACTGGAAAGACAAATAAGTATACCAGGAAGTGGTGCGACTTGTTGGCATGTTTATAGGAAAAGTGTGCTTGTCATTGATGGAAAGAACAACAACGACGTTGGTAGGTTTATAGGAAGAATTTGCATGTAAAGAACAACAGCAAAGACATAGAAGAGAAATATCAAGAATCTCAAGAGGAATAGCATGAGTATGCAGAGATCAAAGCTCGGAAAGAAGCATAGGTTCATGTTGGCCCTTGATCAAGTTTTGGGAGATTCTTGGTCATATTGACCTATGTTGGAACTTCGATAGCCTGTCAAAGGAGGAGCGCAAGATGAAGAGGAGATCAAGGGATCTCGACCCACTTTTGGGTCCTTTTTAGTTTTTTGGGGATTATGTAATGAGATTGGGATGTCGGCCCATGGGTTTTACCCATGTTTAGGCCTATTTTGTAAAGTATAAATAGAAGGCTAGGTAATGTAGAAAGAGAACTAGTAGGTCGGTAAACTAAGTGAAAAAGGATAAGTGCTAGTTTGGATTGTAAGGGATTTGTGTTGTAATATAAGGAAGAAGGATCTAGTGAGTTGCGTAGATCTTTTGTCTTGTGTGGAGTAACGGTTTTGAGGCTCTGTGCCTATAACCGATTGAATGAAGACAATAAAGAAGAAGAGTTGGTGGACGTAGCCCCAGGGTGGGGGTGAACCACGTAAACGTTGTGTTGTCTTTCTTTGTGCTTGTCTTAATGTGTTTATGTCTTCTTTTGCTTAGTGCTTCAAGATCATTAGATAGATCTTCTTATGCTTAGTGATAATGATATGTGAGAATATTATATCTGATCCATATGAATGTCCTCAGTGCTTGATCTGTTGGATCTGACCTATCTATTGATGCTAAGTGCTTAAGTATGTTATAACAGTGTGAATGTTGTGAAGCCCTGTTTTATCAGCGAAGTGATTAATGATTATATATTAAGGAACTGACAGTGCTAAGTGATCTACTAAGTAGTACAATCACAGATCTATGTCCCAGCTAAGGTTGCAGACACCTGAGTCTTGCAACCATGCCTGCCTCTACCTTGGGTGAGACTTCATATACTTCGCAAGTGTTACCGAAAGGGCCAATAGTTAGGGATTTTTTGGTGCATTGTTGTAGCGTTGAACCCTGGGTCTTCCCCTGCGCCAACAAATGGTTCCATTGCCAGGACCTGAAATTGTGATTGCTGGGAATTGAGAAAGAAGAAGCTCTATTCAAAGATTCATCCTGAAATTGTGGAATCTCTGTGTGTAGATCTGTGCCCTAGCATGCAGTATTCTACTTGATTTATAAATCTCTATGCTAAAGAAAGAAGCTCGATCTGAAGAAAGGAGATCAGATCTGAAGAAAAGAGGTAAGATCTGAAAGCTTTGTGCCCTAAGAAAGGTAAAAGTGGGAATTCTTGATTAAAAAGAGGTAAGATCTGTAATCTTTGTGCTCTGATAAAGGTAAGAATAGTTAAAAGTTTTAGATCTGGAAGCTTTGTGCTCTGTAGAAGTAAGATAAGTGGTAATTTTTGTTTCTAGAGTATGGATCTAGGTATGTTTAATAGAGTTTGTCATAGTTTGAAAACTAGGGCATTAATAGATGAAAGAAGGTTTGATATGAGTAGATTTGATAAGGATAGTGAAAGATATGTTATACCTATGCATAGAAAGAATGTTTGGACTAACGAATGGATGTAGGATCCAAGAAAGAAATTTGTTGCAGGTTAGATACCATGATCCTAGTGCGCAGTACATAAGAGGCCAGGGATCATTTAAAATAAATAGAGGATTAAACCTCTATTACAATTGCAAAAGACCGAGACATTTGGCTAAGGAATGCCCTGGTGGAAGACCTAGTTTCCTTTGTTGTAAATCTCTAAATCATGAAGTATTGGATTACCCTAGAATGATTGTTAAGCTTGAAAGAATGAATCTGAATCAAGAGAACCCTAAGGCAGATCTAGAAACTGAGATTATGGCAGAATACTAGAAAGGATCTGAGCAAGCATTGCTATAGATGAAAGAAACCCCGAATAACCATCAACATGTTAGATTATCAGAGATCTTCAAAGGAAAATAATGCATCAAAGCAAGAATAAGAGACTTTGACATTGATTGTGTTCTATATGAGGAAGCACAGGTGAATGTCATGACCGAAAGAACTTGGGAAGCTATAGGGAGGCTTGATATAACTCCCTCATTAGGAGGAATAGGGTTATTCAGAGGAAAACTGGTAAACCGGTGTGGAAGGCTCACTCATATACCTATGATTGTCAATGAAACTTTAACGTAGGAATATTTTGAGATTATTAAATTTATTGAAGACCGTGCCATGTTTACCATGTTAATAGGAAAACCTTGGATTGACAGAGCTCAAGCCAGATGAAAGGAAGAAGAAGAAGTCTTGGAGAAGAAGAAACATGATTTAAAAGATTTCATGACTAGAAGGTTCACACACTTAATCAAAGAACAGGAGAACAGATCGAGGCTACTTAACACTAGAAACCCAGATGTCGAAGCTACAAGAACATTAGAAGACTCACAGGAGACTAAAGTACCTATCTCAGATAAAGAAGAGGTGTTACCCTTGAGTCCTAGGAGAGAATACCAACAACATGAAGTAAGTAAGACCACAGAAGATAAGAATTAGAATGGAAAACGAACTACCAAGACGAAGCTCACTGGAAAGAAGGCTAGAAAGAAAGGTAAGAAGAGAGCTAAGTTGCAGAAGGTTCCAGAGGGAACTTTACAGACAAAAAATTTGCAGAATTGGAGCTTCATCAGGATATCAGAACAACGACACATGTAACTTCATCATGGTGAAGCAATATAGTTGTTGGGGATATTATAACCGTTCGATCGACGCTCTGAATAGGTCGAAAGACAATAAAGGTTTGTCATCAGATAGTTAGACCGTGCCATAACGGATCGAACAAGAGTTAATGGAGGCTCATAACCGTTGCAAGAGAACCATTGTCAAGTTACCTATTTATCCCATCACGCCATGCATGGAGAACACTTTTGCTAACTTAGAGTTTGAGCCCGTAGACCAAGTGAATTGTATACAGTGATCATTGCATTATTGTCATTTGCTATAGTGATGTATCTAAGTTCATCGTGACCTCAATAATTTTAATCCTGAGAACGTATGTCCAATGAGCTCACCATAGTTGAAGAATCAATAACGAAAGTTCTCCTTGAATTTCTCCTGTAGAGGAGTGTCTATAGGTGTACAAGCATCTTCAATGAGAGGACTATCGACCTCTCCACCCACTACTCAAGTCGGTCCATCCTGGCCAGTAGATGAAAAGTGAACTAAGAATAGGGATGATATCACAAATGATAAGTTAATCCCAAGTATACTACCCACCTATCTACCACCTCTGAGAGGCACAATCCATCGAGACAGTGTGCCCAGATATTTTGAGTACACCTAGGTCACTGCGTACCTCCCAAAGGGGATACGCGCAGTTCGCACCGACCAAGATAAAATTGCAGCCTTGAATTTTAGTGACTTCAACCTCGGCAACAAGAAGGTCTATAGCATGCTTGTCCCGCATAAATATCTGACCAGGACCAAAGGAAATAACTCGAAGATCGTTCCATAGTCATGGACCATGAACCTCACGCAACCCACACTGCTTAATGTCATGAATATTCCTCACTTTGGAAGGCACCAAAAAGTGAATGCATGTGTCAAAATTCTATTGTCCTGCAACTATGGCATATATTTATGGTTAAACCGCCATATCATAGTGGATCAGACATTGATCAATCAGATCACAAGGCTAAGCATGCAAGGCCCTGAACCACATGATTTCTACCCTAGAAAAGCCATGGATCTCTCTCTTGCGCAGAAGATTAAAGACACCTATGGAGATGTCGAGAAGGGAACGCGAGGATACAAGGTAGATTCTATCCAGAGCGGCACAGTGTGCCTGTCCTGCCAATTGATCGCAGAAAATTTGGTGTGAAAGAATCGACCCACCCAATTCACGGGTTTCATATTTGACCTCGCAAGGAAGTGCACAAAAGGACTTCAGATGAATTAGGCACAGTACCTGGTGAACCAATTAGAACTGGACTACAGGGAATCCCATGATCAAGGGTACAAATTTCACTTTAGTTGGCTATTGATCCTTATCGCTTTCATTGCATGGGAGATGCCGAAAGGTTCGACCTTTCGATACATCAAGTCATTTGAACCTTTGTCCGTGAATTTCAGTACACTGTGGTACTTGAATGACATGAATAAACAGTGGCATTCAAATGCCATGTTCCATATGTATTACAACCAGTTGAAGGTATCCATCTAGTCCGAGCCTTGTATGACCCCGAATACCCTCCACAGGGTTCAACCCTTAATGAAATTTAGCACGGACCGCTATTTTATTTACATCACAGTGTGCACAGATGGACATAAACAATAGCTACAATCATACTACAAGATGACGAAGGATGACTTGGAAGACATTACCAAGGAATGGTCAGCGACCCTCCTTGTTCCAGTAGACCTTGTGGAGATGTCTGATGTTGACAGCCTAGAAACAATGCAAGATACAACCAGACCTAGCAAGATAAATAAGACTGAAGAGGTCCATGATTTAGACAACGCATCCATGAAAACTTCTTCCATCTCAGCAAAGCAAGGAGGAGATGGCGAAGAGATAGATGGCGGAGAAGTTGAATAAAAGAAAGGCAAGGTTACACCACCTAGAAATGAGGAGGACCCCTTAAAGAAAAGGAAAGTTTCCCCATCGAAACCCTCATTCCGGAAGAAAGTGAAAGCAACCAGGACCAAATTTGAGACCACCCTCACCTTAGATAACTTCGACTTTATCGTTGCAGCATTGAACGATGCTTCGATGGAGATAGCAAAGAAGAAATAAGCTAAGAAGGAGGAGTTGTTCATTCGGATTAAGGATGAGCTCCAAGGGGTGTAGCAAGCATTACAGTCTAGCCACACAGTTTATATTGTGCCTCTATCAGCAAGAACAATAGAACTAGGTGATGAGCCAGCTCAACTACACCACCTCATTGATACAATCGAAGGTCGCCTTCGATGAGCTCAGGAAGAGATAACACAAGCCACCCAGGATTTAGCACAAGTATAGAAATACCTTGAGGAGTAATGCAGTGTTGCATAATGGGAAAAGCTTGCTCTGCAAGTGAATTGGGATGAAGAAAAAGCATAGTTACAACAAAGCAAGGAATAGTTTCTCACTGAGCAACTCAAAGTAAAGGAAATCGTTCACAGATCACTTTTCTCTATGAAAATCGTCGAATTAAAGGCCGAAGAAAAAGTTCCACACCAGGTGGCACAACTTGAAGAGGTAATCCAGCAGCTCCAACATTGCATAGTATACTTAGAGCTTCGCACTATGCCCGAGACCCCTCAATATGTAAGAGACCTAAGGGAAGAAACTGCCGATAGTGCAGTTGATAGATTAAAATATATTGCGTTGGAGTGCAAGAAGCTGAGTAACCATAGAACCCAAACATATGAAAACCTCACTGAGAACCTCGAGTTACAGGCACTGGAATCACAACTCCAGGAAGTAAAGAAGCATGCAGAAAAACTACAGGCATATCTGAAAGCTCTGTCTGTTGTAGACAGAATGAAGAGGTCTCATGATCAACGCACAACCCAACAGAAGATCCATATGATCTAGAGAAAATTTATGGAAGTTAATCAATGGCTCCAACCTGTGCAAGATAATGCATGTCATCTATTTACAGAGGTTGAAAGATGAGGAGCAGAGATAGAACAGGACGTTAACACAACATAACAATGCCTATAAGGGATAGTAAATGATGCAGTGATCCAGGAGTTCACCGAGAAAGAGGTCATCACACAACAGTGGGTCGAAGCAGCTCGAGCCAAGCTCAAGGCCTTAGAAGTAGAACTAATCATAATAGAGTGATTTGGGATGAGTCACAGGTGAGTGTTGGGGGCTTGTTGTCCCTTGACCAAGTTTTAGGAGATTCTTGGTCATATTGACCTATGTTGGGACTTCAACAGCCTGTTGAAGGAGGAGCACAAGATGATGCAGAGATCAAGGGATATTGACCCACTTTTGAGTCCTTTTTTGGTTTTGGGGGATAATGTAACATGATTGGGATGTCGGCCCATGGGTTTTACCCATGTTTAGGCCTATTTTGTAAAGTATAAATAGAAGGCTACGCAATGTAGAAAGAGAACTAGTAGGCCGGTAAGCTAAGTGAAAAATGCTAAGTGCTAGTGTGGATTGTAAGGGCTTTGTGCATTATGTGCAAGACTTGTAGAGCTAAGTGAAAGTCCTTGTGTGAGACTGTAGAAGGATTTTTGTTGTAACACAAGGAAGAAGGATCTAGCGAGCTACACAGATCTTTTGTCCTGTGGAGAGTAAGGGTTTTGAGGCTCTGTTCTTGTAACCAATTGACTGGAGATAATAAAGAAGAAGAGTTGGTGGATGTAGCCCTATGGTGGGGGTGAACCACGTAAACATTGTGTTGTCATCCTTTGTGCTTTTCTTAATGTGTTTATGTCTTCTTTTGCTAAGTGCTTCAAGATGACTAGATAGATACTTTTATGCTTAGTGCTAATGATATGTGAGAATATTAGATCTGATCCATATGAATGTGCTTAGTGATTGATCTACTGGATCTGACCTATCTATTGATGCAAAGTTCTTAAGTACATTATAATAGTCTGAATTCTGCGAAGCCCTGTTTTATCAGTGAAGTGATTAATGATTATATATTGAGGAGCTGACGGTGCTAAGTGATTTACTAAGTAGTACAATTATAGATTTGTGTCCTAGATAAGGTTGCAGACACCTGAGTCTTGCAACCATCCTTTCCTCTACCTCGGGTGATACTTCATCTGCTTCACAGGTGTTAACAAAAGGGCCGGTAGTTAGGGCTTTGTTGGTGCCTTGTTGTAGCATTGAACCATGGGTCTTCCCTTGTGCCAACAACTCAAGAGAGACAATGTTATGAGAAGCACAGATGAGATCCCATACATTGAGGCTCATAGAAGGATCAAAGGTCATGGCCTCTAACACTTAGAGATTTTATAAAGACAAAGCTCGGGAGGAGGAGTGGCAGTGGTCATTGGATAAGGCCGAGAGCCATCCTCCAACTCTAAGAAATGTGAAATAGCGATAAGATCTAAACCGTTGGATCTAGAGGACATGTTGAGAGAGATCAACATTTTGCTGACTCATGAGCTGGAGAAGTCAAAGATGAGAGTTGAAGGAACTCGTGATATGTGAAGTCGCGAAATTATCTGGTTCATTGGATCTTGAGGACACGTCATGAGAGATCAACATTTCTCGGACTCGCAAGCTGGAGAGGTAAAAGGTGAGAGTTGCAAGAACTCGTGATATGTGAAGTCACAAAATGATCTGGGTCATTGGATCCATATGACACATGGCAAGAGATCAACATTTCACTGACTCATGAGTTGGAGAATTCAAAGGTGAGAGTTGCAGTAACTCACGATATGTGAAGTCACTAAATGATCTGGGTCGTCGGATCACAGAGGTTCTAGATTGTTGATCTGATATGAAGTGTGAGTTCACGATATTGATCATATTTGTCGATCAGAGGGAGATATCTCGACCGTTGACCTGATATCAAGCATTTCGGATTTTCGTGAGTTGGGAGAATCGAGGCAACTCGCAACACAAATTCGTGAAATGTGATGTCTCGACGAGATCAGGGTCTTTGGATCATAGAGGTTTGTCAGTCATTGATCTAGAGTATCGAGTATCAGGAATTGAAAGAGTCAGGGTTGGCTCACGTTCAAACACCTGACACGCGAAGTCATGATTTGATCACAGTCGTCGATCAAAGGGAGAACGAGGACAGTTGATTCAAGAAGGACATGTGGTAGACCACGTCAATAGACCACGTCAACAAGGATAGGTGGAAGAATACGTCAGCAAGGACATGTGGCACAATTAGACAATGACAAGTGTCAAGTTGATTCAACATTTCAGGTACATGGAAATCACAAATTCGAGTGACACATGGCAGCTACTCAACTCATGAAATGTCATCGAGTGACGCAAGATTTACGTCACTCCAGGAGATTTGCTTCGAGATTTTTACCACCAGTGCTCACCCAAATACCCGAAGGTCGAAGTACGAATTTTGAAGTCCCGGAGTGGAGGATAGTCATTGGATTAAAGAGGACATGCGTCAGTGGATTGTCAACTCTGAGAAAAATCAAAGGAAGGATGAACGGGAGTTTGAGAATTGAAATATCTGAAGTTCAGAGCCACAAAGGAGATATCGACCGTTGATATAAGAGGGACACCTGCCATTGGATTATGGACTTTGGGTGAATTTCTCTCAGAGCAAATGAGAACTTGAGAATTGAAACTTCCGGAGCGAGGATCGCGAAATTGATCTCGTCCGTTGGTTTGGAGGGACATGTGTCATTTGATCGCTGAGACTAAGGATCATGCATGAATAAAGGAGATAAGGCAGAACCGTCGATTGAAGAGGATAGATGTCTAAATATCTTCCATTCTAGAAGATATCCAATCAGCAGCTACAGGGCTTGGGAATTGAAACTCCTGGAGCCCGGATCATGAAGGAAACCTCAACCACTGATGGAGGAAGGAGAGATATGGTCTGTGGACCCAGAGAAAATATATGAACCGTTCATTCAAGAGCATCATCAAGATCGTGAGAATGACAGTCGTGCTCCATTGTGGGGTCAAAACATGCTCGACCCTTCATTTTTCGTGAGAGGGCCACAATTAAAACCATGGTTTTGGAGAAAGGATGTGTGCAGGATCATGGTGAATTGCAGGGATAAAAGAAGTTTGGTTTATACCACCTTTGGATACATCCGCAATCGCTTGGTCACATGAAATGCGCAGCCCAAGGTCATATCGTGAAATGGAGCCAGTGCTCACTAAACAGAAATTGGGAAGAACCTCTTGGATAAGCGGTTGGTCACCGTCGGTGGTCATGTGAAGGGGTTAGAAGACAAAGAATCCATAGTTGGATGGTTATAACTGTCAGAGAATATGAAGAGTCTCAACTGCTATAGAAGCTAAGGAATTTCAGCATAACGCCCAATGATGATGAATGCATGTAGCTAACCACCAGAGAAGATGAAGAGTTTTCATGATGATCAGGAGACTACTCGACGAGAGAAAAGCATGCAGGAAAAAGAAGTGAAATTATTTAGCTATCAAGTTATGTTGTAGGGAAGAGGAGCTACAGTGAACACCTTGTAGGGTAGAACAATGACTTTGTGAAGAGCATGCTGAGGTATTGCATGAAGTATGTAGAAGGTGCACAGAGAGTATAAGAACAAAAAACAAATAAGAGATGGGGGATGTTGTTGAGATTAATTCATGTGATAAGAGAGACGCTGATGCAGGAGAGAAAAGTAATGTAGAAGAGCAGTGATGAGACTGGTAAGTCATAGATAAATGTTGTATCACTGTGATAAAGTTATAAACAGAAAATATTTATATTTTAGGGTGGAAGGGAGGTGCTAGGGAGGACTGGTATCCTCAGAGTTTCAAGTGGGTGCTTGAACACAGGGAGTTGTAGCTTCAATCTGGTTGCAGCTAGAAAAACCAGGGTGGCAGGGTGGTGCAAGGGAGAACTATTGTTATCTGTTATACAAGTGGGTGCCTATGTGACTAGAAGTTGGTGCTTCCATCTAGTTGGTGCTGGAACACTTAGGGAGTTGGTGCTTCCTTCTAGTGGGTTCTAGAGAAACCAGAGAGTTGGTGTTCTCAGCAAGTTGCATCTTGAAAAACAGAGGTGGTAGCCTCACAATGATTTGGTGCTCATAAGAATGATAATGTACAGAAAATAAAGATTACTTATCACATCAAGAAGAAGAGGTTTTTACCCTTTATGGATTTCCTCAGGAAATATTTGTCTCTGTATATTTCATGTGTGTGATTGATGTTGAATGTTCTATTGCTTACCTCCCTGCATTATTGTGATTGTCATTGAGTGCTTGGTAAAGGTTTTAAAATAAGCATAATTGTTTAAGAACGGTAACAAATGATTCACCCCCCCTCTCAATTGTCCAACAATTGGTATCATATCAAGTTCCTTTTATTTAAAGGTAGATCAGTAAGCTTAAACAAGTCAATACATGAAGGAACTTCAACCAATAAGGCCCCTCTACTCAATGGAACAAACTTTAGGTTCTAGAAATTTAGGATGAGAACCTACATAATGGATTTAGGTGCATATGTTTGGGATGTGGTAGACACTAGTTATATTAAGCCATTTGTACTAGCTAATAAGGATGACAAGCTAGAATTCAGCTTCAACGCTAAGGCTATGAATGCTATTCTGAGTGGTCTTGCAGAAGCATAATTTGTAAAATTTATGCACTTAGAAACTGGAAAAGGAATGTGGGACAAACTCATTCGCAGTTATGAAGGTAATGAGAAGGTAAAGGATGCCAAGCTTCAAACCTACAGATTACAATTTGAACAACTAAATATGAAAGAGGATGAAACTATTGGGAAGCACTTTCTGAGAGTTGAAGAACTAGTGAATGCAGTGATGAGTCTTGGTGAGAAGTTTGAAGACGTAGTTTTAATACAAAATATTTTAAGATCTTTGCCAGATAGGTTCAACCCAAAGGTCTCTTCTATAGAAGAACTTAATGATCTAAAAAATATGCTTTTTGATCAACTTCTAGGAATGTTGACTGCATATTAAATGAGGATAGGTAAAGATAAATCCATCTCCAGAGAAACATCCTTTAAGGCTGATAAGAATGAGGATTATGACCCTAATGAAATCGAAGCAAAATGTAACAACCCTCCTGGTTACGACAACTACTCTGAAAACAGGTGCAATATTTTTGTTTGCTTGTTTAAAGTGTGTGCGCGGGTGTAGAAGAAACAACCCCCTTGACTCTACATCACCACTCGAACCAACAAGACGCAAGTAAGATGAACACACTCAAGACTAACCGACAATCACAGTGACAACAAGAAATAGACGCCCCTGGACATAAGGCGTGCAACTAGCAGCTGTAAGCAGAAAAAGACACCAAGTGTTAAGTACAGTACTGTCACAGAATGGAAGAATCCAACAGTAGAGTTTACTATTTCTGCACAGAAAAGAAGGGCTTTTAGTCTTATATCTTCTCGAAAGAAGATTAGACAGGCTCCTGGCCGACTGCTCAGGCAGAAACTAATAAATCTTTTAGGGATTCGTAGTAGTGGAAACGCAGTAGTGGAAACTGTGCCTTTAAACAGCCCGAGACTACTGATACGGCTCAGAGTGTGTCGCAAGAGTGGAACTGTGCCTTTAAACAACCCGAGACTCTTGATACGGCACTGGATTCCTTCCACCGGATTTACACACAGAAAAAAATACTAAGCTACATGAGGTGTCTATATCCCGCCCGACACGAACAGACTACGCAATACAATACCACCAAGTACTACAAAATCAGGGACAATCATGACCTCTACGGGAGACGCAAGTCAGGAGGACTCAGATCGACCAACCACTATTGAGACCCGAAGACATCAATCAAGACCAATTGCTCCATCAATTATCATTAACTGACGAAGACTTTATCATAAGGTAAAAGCCAATAATCTCAACCCCCATTCTTAGCTATAAGTCATTAGGCACGAGTTCAGGGACAAACAATAAGCACAGGCGCATTGCATTTTTCTGTTAATCGCCATAAGCGAGCAATGATATCCTACCATATTGGTAAACCTTCAAACATCTACATTCTCCCTATTAACTTGCCTTTCCTTCCAATTTAATACCATACATTAGAATAACCTAACCCACATTGCATTGCAATTTAGACCTTATCATTAACGCTGCAAATTAGACGAATAATAACCTTGCAAATTTAAACATCATCATGAACACTTCAATTAATCCAAGATTGACATTGCGATTCTACCGTCATTATTAACATTGCAAATAAAAACGAATATTATTATTGCAATGTTAAACAGTATTGCCATTGCAATTAAGCAATATTAATATTGAAGTTTAAGCTTCATCCTTAGCATTCAATTTAACGATAATATCATTAAGTAAACAAGTTAGCATAGCAGTTTGAGCATCATCATCACATTTTAAATTTAAACAATATCAACACTAATTTAACAAGGTTAACATGGTAGCTTAAGCACCATTATTACATTGCATTTTAAACATTAACAGCGTTAAATTAAACAAGGTTCTTCCTGGCAGCTTACGCAACATTATTATATTGCCTCCTAAACAATAATAACATTAAATTAAACAAGATTCATCATGGCAGCTTACGCAACATCATTATATTGCATCCTAAACAATAATAACATTAAATTAAACAAGATTCTTCATGGCAGCTTATGCAACATTATTATATTGCCTCCTAAACAATAATAACATTAAATTAAACAAGATTCATCATGGCAGCTTACGCAACATTATTATATTGCCTCCTAAACAATAATAACATTAAATTAAACAAGATTCATCATGGTAGCTTACGCAACATTATTATATTGCACCCTAAACAATAATAACATTAAATTAAACAAGATTCATCATGGCAGCTTACGCAACATTATTATATTGCACCCTAAACAATTAATAACATTAAATTAAACCAGGTTAATATGGATGCTTACGCATCATCATTATATTGCATTAAAACAATAATAACATTAATTCAACAAGGTTAACATGGTTGCCTATGCATCATTATGATATTTCATTTTAAAACAATAATAGCATTAAATAATCGAGGTTATCATGGCAACTTAAGCATCATCAGTATGTTCAAGAATTAAAACTCAGAATTCTACCGTTTCTCAGGATCCTCGGCCAGCGTGCAAGTCAGAGCCGCATTAACGCGAAGGTAAGGGAGGAGGGAACGCATGGTCCACCGTCTACTTCAGGCGAGTTTTTCAAGGGAAAGGGAAACACGCAGGTGAGGGCAACGACGGTCTGCTGGAAATGCCGCAGAGGGTAAATTAACACGTAGAGTCATGAAGGGCAGAAGTAAAGATTTGAGCCTGTATAATCATAATTAAAAATGCAGTCGTTACACTTGAGTAGGGAATTATGTCCTGATTAAACCATAGATACCACAAAAATAGAGGTAGAGGGTTTTAGAGCTGGGAAGTTTAATTTTTTAAATTCCATGTGATAACAGACTCTTTCTCACCATACGATTAACATATTGACAAGGCAAGTGACATGACAAATAGTTCAATGAGATTATGGTTAATTTTTTTT
>ML776808.1:382528-406813 GCA_009831015.1 Picea engelmannii
TGTAGGAATATCGATCACACAAACCACATTGCATTCTAATACGACTGGATGATTGGATTGCACCTTAAAGGATATGAAATAAGAAATATTTTCTTAGACAATTAAATTACTGACTATGAACCACCAGGCAGTGAAGAGTGCATACAACAATTCCTTTATTTTCAGTTGGGCGTGAAAAATGGCTACACATATTCAAACTCATTTGTGGTGAAATAAGTCTGTAAAGTTTAAATTATTGGACTGCGTATTCTTCTTCAGTAGGTACAAGGTTTTAACCAAGAAATTATATATCAACATAGGGCAAGTTTCTGCGAGCTTATGAAAATGATTGGATTTTTTTAACAGAAACTGAGGCAGCAATCTCAGGAATAAAATCTTTTCGAAACCAGGAAGGCCAATATGATTTTTTTTTCAAAATAAAAAGGGGAATTCAAGTAAAATATCATTATGAGATAGGCGGAAATAGAATTTAGGGTTCATCTTGAGGTTAGGGTTTTCCGTTGGGAGGCAGAAGGATGGTAGGTGCGGGCAAGCATAGGAGACTCGCGAATTTGGTCCAGGGCCGTGGGCGAGGGACGAAACGAGGAACAACAGGTATAACGGCTTGCCATTTAAACACCAGAAGTAATGATTTTCCATTTAAACACTAGCACACCCGAATTACAAGATGGAACACGACTTGCAGAACACTAGAAATATAAGATGGAAGGTGACTGCCATTAAGTTCATATCGTGGAAAAGCCCAACGCCCAATGGATTAATACAAGGGTACCTGTATAAGATATTTTATAAGGAAGGAAATATTAGATTTTGAGGAGGGTGGTACATTAAGTCTGCTGGAAAACCAAATACAATCAGCGTCACGCCAATGTAATATTTGGCAATCACTCAACTTAGATGCAGTAGGCGCTTTAAAAACCCACCAGGACGCCTTGTATAAAATGAAACAAATGCTATAACGCCTTCCCTATCATATATTAACAATCCATAATAGATTATCTATCCATCAAATTATTTGCCCATTCAAAATTCATAACACAGGCCAATTCGGTATTGGGTTAAGGTTCAGAACCATTTTACGAAGGGAAAGGCAAGGGATGAAACGACCTCAACAAGGTTTGCCATTTTCCCTAACAGGAACAAATAAAAATTTATATAAAAAGGAAAACAACGGTAAATACTTTATTTACAAGGTGAGTAGTAGCCGTAAAGGTTTCATAGTCACGCCATTAACTATTAAGCTACAGTTCACGCACATGATTCACACTATAACCACTGAAATATGTAATATGGTTATGGACCAATTTTGTAAGTTGTTGAACTAAGAACAGAGTATATGAGGAAGATATGAGGATTAGATCACAGATTGTGGAGCCTGGTGCGATCTAGTTCACCTCATACAGATCTTACCCATCAGAGGGAATTGCAGGCGCACGATGTTGGAGATGCAGAACTACCATAATAAAGAGCCAAGAGACCAATCTTTGTGGGCGTATCCCAGGAGGGGGTGAACCACGGTAATATCTGTGTAATGTGATGAATGCATGTATATATTTATTTTCTTTCAACAGTAATTGTTATGCTTAATGAATGAGTTAATGTATTGTTATGGAATACGATTGTGTTGTTCGGGGAAATAAAATGTGAATGATAGATTCAATGCCATGAGTACTAGTAGATTATAGTCACGATTCATAGTAGATGGATCATTAATGATCCCTTATCTCATACTCAATCCTAGGTTGTAAACACCTGAGTCTTACAGCCACCCATTTAAATCTATCTCGGGTGAGACTGCGTAGTGCACTTTGTGGACTGTGTTACCTTCTAGTTTACTAGGAGGGATGATAGTTTTAGAGGCTTTGTTGGAAACCTGAAAGACATGAACCCTGGGTCAATAAATTAGATAGTAAAAGGAAGCAGTTAAACCAAAAAATGGTTATGTTGCCATGTTAGAAGGAACAAGAGAGGACTGAGTAGATGAGATAGATTGAATGAGAAAAGAACGAGAAAAACAAGAAGACCAATGAGCCATTAGAAGGGAATGTTGAGACCTTGGAACCCAACGAAAGAAGAAATCAAAGGTTGGTTGAGAACCAAAGAGCTAGATTTTTCCCAGAAAGACAATAGAAACCCTATAATCACACCTTGCAAATATCTAGATAAATATGTGTTTACTGATTTACACGAAGTCTTTTTCTGTGATTTTCCGCATCTACTACAGGAGTGGATACTAAGGTTGAAGGATAACCATGCAACGAACCAGATCCAATAGCTAGATTGGACCCAGGTATAGATTGAGCAGTTACAGCAGGTGAACAACAAATTCACCAGTGCAATAGACTTTTGGCTTGACAGTATTGTGGCAAGTTTCATCACCGAATTTGCAGTTGACATAGCAAAGTCATACAATGCAGCAGAGAAAGAATTTCTACGTGGACCTCGAGGAAGGTACATTCAATCATTGTAGACTTCTATTAAGATAATGCTATATAACAAAGGTGTAATGACAATGGAATCCTAAAACTAAACTTCCCTACTTGCATGGGGGAAGGGGGGAAACATTGATAGAGAGAGGATAAATGGAAAGAAGTGAGGATAAAGGAAAGAAGGAGGAGGAACCCTTGGACCCGATCATGATGGATGATGACCAACTCAAGTGGATCTTGGTGTCATCAGGAACGATGCGTAGCGGAGTACCCTACCAATATAAGCTGAATACCAAGAAGAGAGTCGTAGCCGTGAGGGAAGGCTTGGTGAGCGATGAGGAAGAGGTATAGGATCTTCGGGCTATGGAATAGATTGAGGAAATCCTACGTGCAACACATGAGAGGAAGATGAGAGGCCCAAGAACGGGAGGAGAAGGCAACCATCCTATCCATATTAATTTTAGTGTGGAACCCATAAAACCATGTGATACTAATACACCAAAGAGAACACCACCATTTAGACAACCAAAGTTCGGAGGAAGTCTAACGGAAAGAAGTACATCTACACTAGGAGAAACAACTAGAGGAGCCAGTTCAGGAAGAACTAGTCAAGTATATACACTACATGGAGGAATAAGTAGTTCAATATTCATAATGGAAGGACATGATCCCACTATAAGATTACTAGAATTTTGAGGAGAAGAAACAAAAGAACCAGAGAAGAATTTGTTCATTTGTGCAAAGATCTGGGAGGAAAAACAGATCACTGATGAAGATACCAAACTTACACAGCTAGAAATTACATTAAGAGAGCACGCACTAGACTGGTACATGAGTCTAGAAACAAACAATGCCCCTGGGATGACGAGGACACTGGAAGACATTAAAAATCTATTGATTAATGAGTTCTAGAAGTTGAGCTCAGAGGATCAGTACATGAACGATATGATCGAGATAAGACAAAAACTAGGAGAGTCTATATGGGAGATCGACCAGACATTCAAGCAACTAAAGGGAAAACTAAAATACCTTATGACCAAGATGAAACATAGACACTTGTTTGTCAACTCACTACTCCCACACTTAAAATATCCCTTACAACAACAAAAATTTTAGACGTAGGTAGAGGTTCTATAGGCAGCCTTGCAATTAGAAGAGAACCAATACCAACAAACAGACCCAACTATTGAGGAATTGAAGGAGGATTTGAAGAATCTAACATTTCAGTTGAACTAGAATAAGAACAAGGACAAACGAGAAGTCATTTGGTGCACCACATGTAGGACATAAGGACACCATAAGAACGAATGCCCAACATTCGCGCAGTATATGGAAACAGGCATGACAAATATGCTACCACAAGGAGGATTATGGTGTGAAATATGCAAGAAACTGGGTCATGACCCTTATCACTGCACGATGATGTAGAAATACCAGACAGTTCTGAAGAATTCATATTGCACCTTTTGTAAGTCAGTAGGCCATTATGACAAAGATTGCAGAACTATGGAGTTGATGTAGGAAAGAACATCAGATGCATACAGGGTACAGGCCAAAATGATGACTAGGCAAGCAGTGCCACAGTTCAATCAAGCCCCAAATCCATACAATATTGCGCAGTAGCAGTACAGTACTGTGCAACAACCATACAATAATGTGCAACCGCAGTATAACTCGACATAGCCCCAGTACAATATTGCACAGTATAATCAGACACCACAATATAACACACCGAGAGGTGACCGAGCAGGCTACCAAGGAGGAGGACGAGCAGGAGGAGGTTTCAAACATAGTAGAGGACCAATCACATGTCACAATTGTCAGCAACCGGGACATTATGCACGGGAATGTCCATTTCCACCAACAACTTGTATGTATTGTCGCGCATCGGACCACGATACAGAGGAATTTCCGACACTAATAATAAATATTCAGGAAAAGAGGAAGTAGAACAATCATACTGTCCAGTGGATTTCAGTCGAAGCTAGGGATGAAAGACGAAACATCAATATAGTTACACGGGGAGTAATGAAAATAGGAAGTGATGCAGTTCGACAAGAACCATCTCAAAACCAATGGGTAAAGAAGAACACCCAATCAAGAAATAAGTTAGACACGCCAAAAGAAAAAGAGAATTTTAAGGAAGCCAGACAAGAATTTCAGAAGGAGGACACAGTGTCTAATTCAACTGTGCAACCATTCAAGGAATCCCTAGAATATGAGATGCCTCCATCATTATATCATACCAATGGAATGCAGCCCAAGGGACAAGTAAGTACAATAAAAGGATTTTTTCAATCATGCGTGAAAATATTAAGTGATCCTTCATCTTTGAAAATATTGAAAAACATACTAGAGAAATGTAGCAATGAGATAGAAGAAAAACTAGAACCAAAAACTGTCAATCACCTACACACTAGAAGAAGAACAAGTACGAAATTTAGACTAAATTCTAACATTGGAGATTTCAACATGGGAGACATTATACTGGACGTAGGATCTGAAGTGAATGTGCTACCCAAGAAGACCTGGAAATGTATGGGAGAGCCAACACTGGGATACTCAAATGTCCAATTAAAACTAGAAAACTAGCATAGATTCCTACCAATAGGCAGATTGAAAGGAGTGATAGTAGATCTTGATGGAGTGTGCACTAAAGAAGACTTTGAAGACATTGAAATGGTGGACGACACAACACCTTACCCGACACTACTTGGTCTGGATTGGGCGTTTGACAACTAGACCATAATAAATTTGAAAACCAGGAAAAAGACATTTGAATCCAGAGAATACAGGGTCATAGGACCACTATATCCATCAGAAGGGTAGAGGTTCGTAGAACCCACTTGCCTCGACTTAGAGGAGATCGACTAGTTGTACAGAACAACTGCACACAATGAGGATTACATAAACCCAACTGCAGACGGGGTACTCAGTTGGTGGAGCATTACTTCATGCCCAACAGACTCAGACACCTAGTTAGAAAACTGGCAACAGAGACTACATGAAGTATCCACACAAAGATGTGCAAGAATAGACCGTGCAGTAAGATGGGTAGGTACAAAAATAAGAGAACCACCTAGTTTCCATGAACTAAATTATTTGGAAACATTATTGACACAATACGAATATGAAGTATCAGAAAACTAGCAACTGTTAGCACTTGACTTAGCACTCAAGCCTACACCCGCAAGATGGTGGGGTGCACATAAAGAGACCATTACAAACTAGATCAATGTAAGCGACTACTGTGCATACGGTTCGATGAAGAACATGAATACAACAAACAGTAGAAATACCAAGGACAAGAGGGACCAACATAACACTTGGCGAAGTGAAAAATGTTGTGGAAAATTACACCACTAGAGGAATGGCCTCATCACTTCATACATACTTTAGAGGGCATACCAGCGAACTGGTACATAGACCAGGAATTGCACAAAGGAACAACAACGTGGAGTAAATTGCAACAAAACTTCACAATCACTTTCTCATTCAAGCATGAGAACCCCAACATAAATGTATCTCTCAAATGAATTAGAGGAGTAATATTCATTGAAGAACAGGAAATAAAATTTATCACAGAAGATAAACAATAGAATAAACAAACAGTCAAGGAGTTATTGTCATGTTATCATGTACAATAGGAAGAACCAGATGAAGATGACCCAGGAGACATTCAGATCGAAGAAGTAGAAGGCGAAAGAGATGTGGAAGGACCACCCATAGAATCACAATTCATTGCCACGCCAGTCAAGGTAAAGAAAGTTAACATGGGGACAACTGAACAATCCAAAATGGCCAGCATTGGAGACTACTGGGATGAGAAAATAGTAGAAAGAATAACATAATTGTTGCGTGAATATAGTGACCTTTTTCCCACAACATTTAAAGAGATGAAGGGTATAGCAGGAAAAATAGGAGAGATGAAGATACCACTCATACCTGAAGTGAGACCTATAAGACAACGACCCTATAGACTGAACCCCATGTATAAATAGAAAGTTAAAGATGATATTGACCGGATGCTCGAAGCCGACATCATCGAACCCATTGAGGAATCGGAATGGATAAGACCGATGGTAGTACAGGACAAGAAATAAGGAAGAGGGATTAGGATATGCATCGAATTGAGGAAGTTGAACAATGAATGCTTACATGACCCATTCCCTACACCATTCAAGGATGAAGTGTTAGAGAATGTGGGGGGACATGAAGCTTACTCATTCACTGATGGATTCTCAGGCTACCATTAGATTAAGATAGCACGAGAGGACAGACACAGGACCACTTTTGCGATGGAATGGGGATCTTATCAGTACACAGTCATGCCATTTGGACTGAATAATGCACCCACAATATTCTCTAGAGTAGTGATTGCAACATTTAAGGAATTCATCCATCAGTTCCTCGAAGTATACCTGGATGAATGGACAATTTACAGTCTACTGAAAAACCATGTGGAAGTGCTATGACTAATGTTAGAGAGATGTAGACGATGCCAGATATCACTGAACATCAATAAATTCATATTTGGAAAACTGTTTGGGATACTATTGGGCCATATAGTATGCAAACAAGGCTTGTTAGTGGATCCGGGCAAGATCATCGTCATTGTTAACTTACCAACACCAAAAATAGTCCGACAACTAGGAGAAACCTTAGGGCACACAGGATACTACAGGAAGTTCATCAAAGTATATGTGTAGATCACAGCCCCAATGGAAAAACTGTTAAGGAAGGATACAAAGTATCAATGGAACGACGAGTGTCAACACGGTCTAGATACCCTGAAGGAAAGGATGGTTACCTCACCGATATTATTATTTCTAGACTTTGAAAAAGAATTCCATGTGCATGTAGATGCATCAACGATAACATTGGGAGCTATCTTAGCGCAACCAGGAGCAGGAGACTTGGATCATCTGATAGTGTTCGCTAGCAAAAAGATATCATACTCGGAACATAATTATAACACAACAGAAAGAGAAGGCCTAGCTATGGTCTATGCACTACAGAAGTTCAGACACTACCTATTGGGAAAAGACTTTAAGATGTTTACAGATCACTCAGCCCTAAAATACCTAGTCAACAAGCCAATGTTTGGGGGGAGAATCCGTCGATGGTTACTGCTATTTCAAGAATTTGATTTTGAAGTAATAGTTAAACCAAGGAAAATGAATGCAGGACCTGACCACCTGTCCAAGGTCACAAATGGAGAAGAACCTACGAATTTAGAAGACACCTTTCTGGATGCACAGTTATTCTCAGTACATATTGTTGATGACTAATTCATAGAAATCATCCAGTACTTAAGCACAGGTACTGCACCGCAAGAATATACCACCACACAGAAGAAGAATCTAGTAGTCCACGCAACTAACTATCAATTGATCACATGACACCTATATAAGATGGGCATAGACAACTTCTTGCGAAGGTACGTATGAGAGCACGAACGACCAATAATTTTAGCAGAATCCCATGAGGGAATCACAGGAGGGCATTATGTAGGAAATGCTACCATGCAGAAGGTACTACACATAGGACTATGGTGGACAACGATTCACATGGACTCGAAAGAGTATTGTCAGGGATGCGACATTTTTCAAAGGGTAGGAAAACCCAATAGAAGGGACAAGATGCCACTACGACCACAAGTAACATTACAGGAATTTGATAAATGAGCAATCAACTTTGTGGGACCAATTAACCCACCAGCCAAAAGAACAGGGGAAAGATACATTATCATCGTGACAGAATACCTAACAAGATGGGTAGAAGTTGTACCAGTAAAAGATTGTAGCGCAAAGACAGTTGCACACTTCTTGTTCGAACAAGTCATCACTATATTTGGGTGCCTAAGAGTTTTGATGAGCGATCAAGTAAACAACACCATTTGCGCGCTGGCTGAAGAGTTTGAAGTTCATCACCAGAAGAGAATGCCGTATCATCCACAGGAAAATGTCATAGTAGAAGCCTTCAACAAAATTATGGAGAATGCACTAACAAAGATCTGCAACGTCAGCAGAGACGACTGGGACCTCAAAGTACCAACAATATTATGGGCGTATAGGACCACATGAAAAAAGTTGATAGGGAACACACCATTCATGTTAGTCTATGGCCAAGAAGCAGTAGTGCCATTAGAATTTTTAGTACGCAGCTTATGCGTAGCAACTATCACATAGATGACAGAACAAGGCACAGTACAGGAAAGACTAAATCAGTTATTGTCAATGGAGGAAGATCGAATCCTGGCAGGATTCCATCAACAAGTGTAGAAAGCAAGAGACAAAGCTTGGCATGATCGACACATCAAGAAGAAAATGTTTAAGGAAGGAGATCTAGTATTTCTCTACGACAACAAGTTGTTTCAGCACCCGGGGAAGATCAGAATGCATTGGTTAAGACCATACGAGGTAAAATCTGTCACAGATGGAGGAGTTGTATAGTTAATAGATTTAGTAGGTACAAACCTCAGAATAATGATCAACGGGATCTGACTGAAGCTGTACAAGGACAGTTGACCACCCACCGCACAATAAAAAATAAAAATAAAAAATAAAAAAAATCTAAAATAAAAAAGAGAACAAAAAGGAAATAAGACTAAAAATTGTGTAAGAGAGAAATGCCACATGACGTTCAAAACACAAATTCGGTAAAGGAATGAACAACAATTACAAACAGAGGCAAAATAAGTGGAAAATAGAAATTCGGCAAAAGCAGTATGACAAGACAACACTAAGAGGAATTAAATCACGGCAAGGACCGATGGAACATCACATTAAACACAACAATAGGAGACGGCAAAGAAAACATAATGGAAAGTATGAAACCACCGCAGATGCATTAAACCCATAGTGATGAGGCATTAAACACATAATGGAGGAAGCGTCCTCGATAAGCTTTGTGACCAACCCATACAACACACAAGCACGGGAGAAACTGGTCTATTCGCGAAAGGAAAATAGAGAGAGAATAATAGCATCCAGAATGACCAAAGTGAGACCACAGAACTCCCAAAATTTATTTGAACTTAGCAAATGTTCAATAGTCACCACTATGGCACCACTGAATCCAACAGAAGCAAGTCAGAAAGCCAGACCAACCAGGGTTCAAACTATATCACGAGGACCACTGGAAGAGAACGAACAGTAGCAATCGAAGATTGTCGACATCGATGAAATCCCATCCCCCGAGAGGATACCAGTGAACTCTACACCGATATTGGAAGAAATTCAGCAGCCACAAGTAGAGGCCATGAAATTGGATATGCCAGCAGCGATGTAGGAACCCCTCAGAATGAGGAAGTGGAAACCCAACAGGAAGTGCAGCAAAAAAGCACCGAAGTAGCTTTGGAGGTTAATAGAATGACACAAAATCTAGAAGCACCAGTGCAACTAGACGAGTCGCAAATGACCATCTCAGGACAACCAGTAGAAGAGAACGTTGCCAATGCCTTGGCTTGGCCAAAATGGATGATGGGGGAACAACCAAAATTTGTTGGAACTTTGAACCAACCACCACAGAAGGAAGACAGAGGTCAGATACTGATCTCACCCCATAAGAAACCTGCATCACAAATTATTCTACCACACATACCAGTTGGCGTACAGGTAGAACCAAAGCTACTAGGTCATGTCGGGAGGCTAAATTATTCTGACCATGACGTATCAGACAAAACCAAGTTCTTATAACTTGCACAGAGGGTCTTCATGTAGACCATAACCATAAAACAATTTGGAGAAACGATTAGCTAGCCACACTAGTGGGTGCTGGGTTGGACAGAACAAGAATATTAGGTTTGTTGAAGCTACCACATTTTGGCAGAGGCCAGTACGTGAAAACATGTGTCAAACAACTATTAGCAGTCACACATGGAGGGGACATATGGCTGGACAAACCCGTCCCCATAACTGTTGAGCTTATCGCACAAATCACAGGGTTACCAACTTGGGGTATGAATCCCACGTGTATTCTGGACAAAAAAGCGAAGGAGAAAGAATTGGAAGAAGAAATGAAGAAGAAATATGGCACCACCAGAGGGATGGGGGGAATCATAATCAAACGAATCAACAACGCAACTACACAAATGGGCACAAAGATCTTAGCTTGCAAATTGCTCAGAAAATTCCACAAAGAGGAAGTACCAGTAGGAGTCATTGTAGTTGGATATCAATGCGTAGAAGGCACCTCTATGAGCTGGGTGCCATACCTATTGAACTTATTTCAAGAGGACTTCAAGGATGTGCAGGACCTAGGTAGATAGCTTCATTACTCATGGCTAATTACCCTAATAGCCTTCATGGGATGGAGAGAACCAAGGTATGTGATCTTTTGTACTATACCACAGCCAACGGGAGCGAGATAGCTCTTACTGAGATTTGGGCCGCAGGCCAGGAAAAAGAGGGAGAAATAAATCATATTTGAAGCATATATATGGGATATATAGGAAGCTATTAACCGATCATGGAGAATAAAACCAAAGGCTACCGCACGATATGAAGACATCTCCAATTTTTGGGCCACAAGACAGATAATGTGGATACAACCAAGGTAGGATCTAGATAAATAGTGGCTACATATGCGCCACCACATCATAGAGGGTGATATCGACATGGTCATCAGTGAATGTCCTGATGAACAGAGGATCCAAACCATTACCTGGTAAGTACCGAAAACAACAATAGAAGGAGAGGCAGAACATGCAAAAACATAGCCTTTGAAAATCCAAATGCCTAAGAAACCACGAACAGGCCAAGGCAAGATGACTCAGGCAGACGAAGGGTTCAAGAAGACAAGGACCCAGAAGGGTAAGAAAGAGACTACACAACCAACCAACAGACAACCAAAACAAGATAAGGGAGTGTAAGAGACCTCCCCAAACCCCATCACATAGGAACCAGGGGAAAATAAGAGACCAACTGTGCAGGAAGGAGGCACGTGAAAGAAATAAAAGGTGCAAGGAGCATCACGAGACTATATGATCACAAAAGATGATTGGGAAATGATCACCAGAATGGTCCAAGATTTCTTAGCAGAAGATTTCGATCATGGAACACATCACATGGATAAACTGCAAAAAGAGTTAGCAGAAATGGGATGGTTCCTAAAGAAATTCAAGGAAATAGAGATAACAAGTAGAAGCAGAGGCATAGAGCCACTGATAATACAGGCCAATGAAAGAGTGGAGGTAGAAGAACGAGACCTAATCCACTCCATGCCACACACAAACACGACAATTCACATCAAGCCTAGCTTGTTGTGCATGGATGAAATTGTGGGGCAGACACCCTTGAAGGATTTGGACCACATCCAATTAGTCTTGACACAGATTCCATCAAGGTAACTACATAAATTGTAGGTTAGTGTCGACCACGAGGTACAGTCTTGTTCACATAAAAACTTAGTCGAGCTACAAAAAGAAACAAAGAAGTGTGAAATGCTGGAAAAAGTCTGTGAGCGGGCCAAGATCAAAACTCAGGAGGAAAAAGAATGCAGGAATGAACTAGAATGAAGAGTGGGAGGAGTTTTTGAGAAAATCCCAAGCACCGTGCAAGGGAATGAACTCCTGGTAGCAGGTAAGATTGATCAGATTGCATAGGAAATTTATCAATATTAGAAGGAGATCGAGAATATCCATGAATAGCTCACACCAACCACTCCACCAACCACTCCTCCTGCAGTGAAGGAGAAAAGGACATAGGAAGCAACATTGTAGCTGTAGTATATGGAACAACAGGTTAGCACAGCATTTGAATTGCTCGATAAAGCAACACAACTTTGGACAAGGTTGGAGGAGGATCCACAGGTCCAACGCTGGGACAAGGAAGAGGAAAGGATCAATGCAATAATCCAAGAACTCAAATAGAGGCAGAAGACCATACCAATCCCAAAACGAGTCTAAGGGACGCGGGAGATGAAGAATATGTAGGAAGAACTTATCATTGCACAAACACAAAAACAGGAGTGTCAGGCTCAAATAGAGCCACTACATGAACGAGTAGAAGAAATACTCGCACAGGAAGAAGGAGATAAAAAATAGATAGCACAGACCTAGACTGAATGTGCACAATTGTTGAGTGACAAAGTGGCAGTTCAGGTAGTAGACACCGTCAAGGAGAAGACTGTGCAGGCACTGACAAAAGTAGCAGAACTCAAGGAAAAGTTCCAGATGATGACCAAGGAGATCGAAGAAGCTTAGAAGGATTAGGTGACTTGGGACGAGTCACATCTCAGTGTTGGGGGCCTATTGGCACTAGAACAAAGTGGAAAGAAGGAAGATCGTGGGAAAGAAAGTGTGTAGAAATGGAAGTAACAGTTGGAAGGTAACAAAGCACGCATGCATGCAAGAAAGCATGCACAAGGAAAACGACAATTGGAGGAAGAACAACATGCATGCGTGGGAGGAAGACCTAATGTCAGTAGGGTTAGGGTTTTGGTAATACATTGTAAAATGGTTGAAGAGCCCGATATATATAAATAGAGATACACATGTATCATAGAGAGATGGATTCACTTTTGTATTATTTTAGATTTTGTAATGTTATATCATAGCTATGTACGAGTTGATGCACTATGTAATATGGTTATGGACGAATTTTGTAAGTTGTTGAGCTAAGAGCAGAGGAGAGAAGGAAGATCTGAGGATTAGATCACAGGTTGTGGAGCTTGGTGTGATCTAGTTCGCCTCATACAGATCTTACCCATTAGAGGGAATTGTAAGTGCGCGACGCTGGAGATGCATAACTACAATAATAAAAGAGCAAAGAGCCAAATCTTTGTGGACGTAGCCTAAGAGGGGGTGAACCATGGTAATATTTGTGTAATGTGATGAATGCATGTATATCTTTATTTTCTTTCATCAGTAATTGTTATGCTTAATGAATGAGTTAATGCATTGTTATGGAATACGATTGTGTTGTTCATGGAAATAAATTGTGAAGGACATATGCAACCCCGTGAGTACTAGTAGATTGCATTCATGATTCGTAGTAGATGGTTCGTATTAATAATCCCCTATCTCATACTCATTCCTAGGTTGTAAACACCTGAGTCTTAAATCCACCCATTTAAAGCTATCTCGAGTAAGACTGCGCAATGCACTCTATGGATTGTGTTTCCTTCTAGTTTACCAGGAGGGCCAATAGTTTTAGAGGCTTTGTTGGAAACCCGAAAGACATGAATCCTGGGTCAATAACTCAGACAGTAAAAGGAAGAATTTATACCAACAGACATCTTCTTAGGGTATGCTACAAACAACAAAGGATACATATGCTATAATAAGAGGATGCATAAGTTGGTTGATTGTATTGACATAAAATTTGATGAAGCAGTCCCAGTAAGAAAGGTGAACAATACTGAATCAACGACATAAGATATAGGTGAAGTTGAAGCTGAAAAGGTCCAAGAATCAAAACAAGAAGGCTCTGAGTCAGATGAAGATGCAAATACTCAAACAGACTCAAATCAGCAGACAACATCAAATTCTTCCTCCATAATTACTCAAAAGAATCTTCCTGCAAGTCAGATAATTGGTGAGAAAGACAAAGGTGTACAAACTAGGAGAATTACAATAAAAAACACCGAGAAATAACATATGGCCTTCATACCCATGGTGGAACCCAAAAACTTCAATGAAGCCAGTGAAGATATAAATTGGTTAAAATCAATGAACGAAGAACTGGATTAGATTGAGAAAAACAATACTTAGGAGGTCGTTCCTAGACCGACAAATAAGAATGTAATTGGCTCCAAATGGGTGTTTAAAAATAAAATGAATGAACAAGGAAAAATTGTCATGAATAAATCTCAATTGGCGTATAAAGGGTATGCTCAAATAAAAGGACTAGATTTTGATGAAACATTTGTGCCTGTAGCAAGATTAGAAGCTATTAGAATGTTTCTTGCCTATGCTTGTCATAAACAGTTTAAATTCTATCAAATGGATGTCAAGTCATCTTTTCTAAATGGAGATCTAAAAGAAGAAGTCTATATGGAACAACCAGAGGGTTTCCAATTGTTAGTTAACCCTGACTTTGTCTACAAGCTGAAGAAAACCTTATATGGGTTGAAACAAGATCCTCATGCCTAGTATCACAAAATGGATATGTATCTACAAGACAAAGGGTTCAAGAGAGGAACAATTTATAGAAATCTATATATCAAAACAAAAGGTAATGATATGCTCATTGTGTTGGTCTATGTATATGACATCATCTTCGGTAGTAATAATGCTTCATTGGTAAAAAAATTTGCTTCAGTCATGTAGTCTGAATTTGAAATGTCTATGATATGGGAATTGTCATTTTTTCTTGGCGTACAAATTACTCAGAGGTCTGAAGGAATATTTATTTCTCAAGAAAATATCTAAGAGAAATGTTGAAAAGGTTTCAAATGGAAGATTCTAAAACTATGAGCACCCCTATGGTCACTGGATGTAAGTTAAACAAGGATGGTGATTCACCTGATGTTGATCAGAGTTCATATAGGTCTATGATAGGCAACCTACTTTACATCACATCATCCTATCCAGACATAATGCACATTGTTGGCATGGTAGGAAGGTATCAGGTTGCACCTAAACAAAGTCATTTGTTAGCTGTCAAAAGAATATTCAGATACTTGAAAGGAACAATGGAATATGGCCTATGGTATTCTAGAAATCATAATTTTCAACTATCAGTCTATTCAGATGTTGATTGTGCTAATTGTGTACATGAAAGGAAAAAAATGAGTGGAGGTGTATTCTTCTTAGGAGATTCCCTTGTATCATGGTTAAGAAAGAAGCAAGGTTCCATTTCCTTATCAACTACAGAATTTGAATACATTGCAGCTGCCACCTGCTGTTCCCAAGTGTTGTGGATGATTCAGACACTTGCAAAATTGGAGGTAAATTATACTGCACCGATCCCAATCCATTGTGATAATACCAGTGCAATTAGTGATTCAAAGAACCATTTTTTCACTCCAAGACCAAGCATATACCCATCAAGTATCACTTCTTGAGGGAATAGGTGACCAACACCGTTGTTTCTTTGCATTATATTCCTTCCAAAGATCAGATTGTTGATATCTTCACTAAACCGCTTGCAAAAGCTTAGTTTGAGTATCTATGCGAGAAGTTGGGCGTGAAGCCATGATCAACATAAGAGGGTCCATCCTATCAGGGAGAGTATGTATTGGTTGAATATTTGATACCTCCAACAAGTACTGCAATGGCTCAGGGGGAGCCTATTTTCTTTGACATTGATGTCAAA
Source organism: Picea engelmannii (assembly GCA_009831015.1). Taxonomy (NCBI): domain Eukaryota; kingdom Viridiplantae; phylum Streptophyta; class Pinopsida; order Pinales; family Pinaceae; genus Picea; species Picea engelmannii. The sequence continues at coordinate 398,220 of ML776808.1, forward strand.
TGGGGAGAAAAGGAGTGGTCCAGATGTTATAGTTTGAGATCTAATTAGAACAATGTAGCCATTCAGGGTTGACATCAATGCCAAAGGGGGATATTGTTGGCATGTTTATAGGCAAAGTGTTCTTGTCATTGATGGAAAGAACAACAACGACGTTGGTAGGTTTACAGGTAGAGTGTGCATGGAAAGAACAACAACGAAGACACAAAATAGAAATATCGAGAAGCTCAGGAGAAATAGCATGAGTATGCAGAGATCAAAGATCGGAAAGAGGCGTAAGCTCGGAAAGAAGCGTAAGCTCAGGAGAGACAGTGTTCTGAGAAGTGTAGATGATATCCCATACATTGAGGCTCAAAGAAGGATAAAAGGTCGTTGCCTTTGACACTTAGAGATTTAAGAAAGTCAAATATCAGGAGAAGGAGTGACAGTGGTTGTTGGATTGACAATCCCAAAATACCTGATGTCTATTAGATCAGAGTCATTGACTAGAGGAAGCACAGAGGAGAAGTACATATCTGATCTGCTGGATCTGAGCACCGAGGACCAACAACCATCAGATCCAGTATAAATACAAAGAGGATAAGGATGAGAACCATCCTCCAACTCCGTGAAAGGCGAAATTGCGATAAGATCTGAACCATTGGATCCAAAGGACACATGGAGAGAGATCAGCATTTTGCTGACTCACTAGTTGGAAAAGTCAAAGCTGAGAGTTGCAGGAACTCGCAATATGTGAAGTCATGAAATGATCTAGGTTGTTGGATCCATAGGACATGTGGAAAGATATCAGCATTTTGCTGACTCGTGAGATGGAGAAGTCAAAGGTGAGAGTTGTAGGAACTCATGATATGTGAAGTCGTAAAATGATCTGGGTCGTTGGATCCAGAGGACACGTGGTGAGAGATCAGCATTTCGCCGACTCACAAGTTGGGGAAGTCAAAGGTGAGAGTTGCAGGAACTCACGATATGAAAAGTCACGAAATGATCTGGGTTCTCGAATCACCGAGGTTCTGGACCATTGATCAGATATGAAGTCTGAGTCTGTGATATTGATCGCAATCGTTGATCAGAGGGAGAGATATCGACCGTTGATCTGATATGAAGCATTTCAGAGTTTCACGAGTTGGAATAATCGAGGCAACTCACAACAAAACATCATGAAACGTGATGTCCATACACGATCTAGACTGTTGGATCATAGAGGGTTGTGGGCCATTGATCTAGAGTATTGAGTATCAGGAATTGGAAGAGTCAGGGTTGGCTCACGTTCAAACACCCGAAACGTGAAGTCATGATTTTATCACAACCATCGATCAAATGGAGAACGAGGACCATTGATTCGAGAAGGACATGTGGTAGACCACATCAATAGACCACATCAAGAAGGATAGGTGGCAGACTACGTCAACAAGGACACGTAGTGCAATCAGATAATGACAAGTGTCAATTTGATTCAGCATTTTAGGTACATAGAAATCACAAATCTGAGTGACACGTGGTAGTTTCTTGGCTCATGACACATTATCGAGTGATGCAAGAGTTACGTCACTCGGGGAGATTTTCTTTGGGAGTTTTACCACTAGTGCTTGCCCTAAGACACGAAGTCCCAGAGCAGAGGATAGTTGTTGGATTAAAGAGGACACATGTCAGTGGATTGTCAACTCTAGGAAGAAAGTAAAGGAAGGATGAGTGAGAGTTTCAGAATTGAAATCTCCGAAGTCCGGAGAAATGAAGGAGATCTCAATCGTTGATCCGAGAGAGACACACGTCATTGGATCATGGACTCCAGGTGAAATGCTCCGCGAGAAAACAAGAACTTGAGAATTGAAACTCCCGGAGCTAGGATTGCGAAATTGATATCGTCCATTGGTTTGGAGGGACATGTGTCATCTGATCGTTGAGACTAAGGATCACGCATGAATAAAGGAAATAAGGTAGAACTGTCAATTGAAGAGGAAAAATGTCTGCAAATCTTCCATTCTGGAAGATATCCAGTCAGCATAAACAGGGCTTGATAATTGAAACTCCCAGAGCCCAGATCATAATGGAAACCTTAGTCATTGATTGAGGAAGGAGAGATCTTGTTCGTGGACTCGAGAGGACAGATATGAACCATTCGTTCAAGAGCACCATCAAGATCGTGAGATCGACGGTCGTGCTCCATTGCAGGGCTAGTACATGCTCAGGCCTTAATTTTTTGTTAGAGGGCCGCAATTGAAACCATGGTTTTGGATAAAGGACACATGGAGGCTCGTGGTGAATTGTGGGGAGAAAAGTAGTTTGGTTTATACCACCTTTGGATGCACCCACAATCACTTGGTCACATGAAGCTCATAGCCCAAGGTCATATCGTGAAATGGAGCCAGTGCTCACTAGACAGAAATTGGGAAGCACCTTTTGGATAAGCACTTGGTCACTATTGGTGGTCACGTGAGGGAAGGGGTTAGAAGCCAAAGAATCCATAGTTGAGTGGATGTAACTTACAAGGAAGATGAAGAGTCTCGACTGCCAGAGAAGCTAAGGAATCTCAACATAATGCCCAATGATGATGACTGCATGGAGCTAACCACCAGAGAAGATGAAGAGTTTTCATGATGATTAGGAGATTTCTCAACGAGAGAAAAGCATGCAAAATAGAGAAGCAAAATTATTCAGTTGTTGAGCTATGCTGCAGGGAGGAGGAGCTACAGTGAACACCTTGTAGGGAAGAACAGTGACATTCTGAAGAGCATGTAGAGGTATTGCATGAAGTATGCAGAAGGTGCACAGAAAGTATAAGAATGTATAACAAAGAAGATATAGGGGCTATTGTTGAGAGTAATTCATGCGAGAAGAGAGACGTTGATGCAGGAGAGCTGAGTAGCGTAGAAGAATAGTGATGATATTGGTAAGTCATAGATAAACATCGTATCACTGTGATAAAGTTATAAAAAGAATATATATATATATTTCAAGGTGGAAGTGAGGTGCTAGGGAGGATTGGTGTCATCAGAGTTTCAGGTGGGTGCTTGAACACAGGGAGTTGTAGCTTCCATCTGGTTGCAGCCAGAAAAACCAGAGTGGCACGGTGGTGCAAGGGATAACTATTGTTCTTTGTTATACAGGTTGGTGCCTATGTGATTGGAAGTTGGTGCTTTCATCCAGTTGGTGTTGGAACACTTAGGGAGTTGGTGCTTCCTTCTAGTGGGTGCTAGAGAAACCAGCGAGTTGGTGCTCTCAACAAGTTGCAGCTTGCAAAATAGAGGTGGTAGACTCACAATTAGTTGGTGCTCATAAGAATGATAATGTACAGAAAATAAAAATTACTTATGGGTTTCCTTAGTAAATATCTGTCTCTGTATATTTCATGTGTGTCATTGATGTTGAATGTTCTATTTCTTACCTCCCTGCATTATTGTGATTTTCATTGAGTGCTCTGTAAAAATTTTAAAAAAGCATAATTGTTTAAGCACGGTAACAACTGATTCACCTCCCCTCTCAGTTATCCAACATGACTTCCATAAGATCCCTTGGCATAAAATTGTTGATTGTTGTTCAAAGTAGTCATTGGTGCCTGAAGTGAAAGCATCTGAATCAAATATGAGTTATGACTTTGAGTCATATCCATAACGAGGAAGATGGATTATTGACATGGAACCCATTGCCACTGTTGCTACCACCAAGATCCAGCCTAGTGAACCAGACGAACCAAAAGAAGGCGAGCACCTTCACCATTCACAGATGTGGGTAAAAGGCACCCTGCTGGACTTCATTGTTGATAGTGGTATCCAAAAGAACCTCATCTCAACAAAGGTCATCAAGCATTTCACCCTGCGGAAAACACTGTACCTATAGCCCTAAACCATTTCATGGCTCTTCCAAGGAAGCAATCTCCGCGTCAGCCAATAGTGTCGAGTGTAATACGACATCAAACCCTTCAAAGACAAGGTATTGCATGATGTTTCTCCTCTCGAAGCTTGTAATTTTATTTTGGGCCAACCTTATTTATGGAAATGTCATCTTGTGTATGAGTCTAGGCCTCGTAGTGTTATTATTAATTTGAACAGGAAATTGTACAAGATACCCGAGGTAGTCCATCCTAGTGCTATTTCCTTGATCTCTACCAAGCAATGCAAGAAGGTCATCTCTCAGACCAGGAAATTTATCTTCTTCATGATTCACTCTCAAAGTAAGAGAAACATCACAACCAAATCTAGGGCCTCCACGACCAATCTCTCCACACAACCAAAGAAATTGGATAAGGTCATGGAAGAATACTTATATATATTCTCCTCTCCTACCGAGGTACCTCTACACTACAAGGTCAAGCATCCCATTGATTTGACCCTAGGCGCACCGCTACCCAATGGGTCGATCTACCCCTGCTCTCTGTTAGAAAATGAGGAGATCAAGAGGTAGATCCAAGAAATTCTACACAAGGGGTAGAGCCATCCAAGATCATCGCCTTGTGGGAGCCCAATCATACTGGTGCAGAATAAAGAAAATACATGTGGACTCTGCATTGATTATCAGGCTTTTAATAAAATCACAGTCTGAAACCAGTACATGATTCCCCGAATCGACGACCTCCTTGATCATCTTGCGGGGGAAAAATACTTCAGTAACATTGATCTAAAGTCTGGCTATCACCAGGTCCTAATAGAGAAGATAGATGTATGGAAGATCGCCTTCATGTCAAAACAAGGTATTTTTGAATGGTTGTTCATACCCTTTGTTTTGAAAAATGCTCCAACAACATTTATGAGGATGATAGATTATATCCTGTGACCTTTCACCAGTACTTTTGTAATGATGTATCTGGATGACATCCATCATATTCAGCAGGTTATGCACACCCTACGACAACACAAAATATATGAAAACTTGGAAAAATGCTTCTTCGACATGGACAAGGTCCATTACTTAGGCTACATCATTGATCATCATGGTGTGCATGTGGATCCAACCAAGATCCATGTCATCTGTGACTGGCCAGCCCCAACCACACTCACCGATATTCGAAGATTCTTAGTCCTTGCTAATTTCTATCATAGGTTCATGTTGGGATTCTCTCATATCCTCTGGGCCCTAAGCCAAGTAACTAGAGGTAGTGGTAAGGAAACATTTGTGTGGGGAATGTCCCAACAACAAGCCTTCGATGAATTGAAGAAGCACTTATGCTCATCCCCAATACTTTTATTAACAAAATTGAAACATCCATTTGAGATTAAGATATATGCTTCATACTATGTTTTTGGAACCATTCCCACTCAACATGGCCACCCCATGGGGTATCATAGTGAGACACTATTAGATGTTGTTCGTAAGTACCCTACTTATGACAAATAAATGTACTCCATTATGAAATCCTGCTGCCATTGGAGACATTACATTCTGGGGAAGGAGATAGTCATCCAAACTGATCACAAGCCACTACAGTTCATACAGACCCAAGGAAAATTGCATAGTGATCGCCATCAGAAGTGGTCCACATACTTACAGTAGTTCCACCTCAACATCAAGTATAAAAAAAAAGTACCAATCGAGTTATTCATTTCCTTAGCCGACCTCCAGTCGCAACACTTACCATGGCACTATAATCTTGTGGCCATGAGACCTCTAGATGGCCCCACCTCTATGAGATAGACCCTGACTTCTCCACCAACTGAGTGGTTGCTAATTTCCATCTTCAGGATGGGTTGTTGTGCCACCTGGACCATCCCTGCATTCCATCAAGCGAGCGCATGAAGCTGATTTTAGAAGCTCACTACAATCGGGTGGCAGGACACTTTGGCATTGAAAATATAGTGGAAGTGCTGCAAAAACATTTCTATTGACTAAAACTTTCATAGGATGTTGGAAAGTATATCAGGTCATGCACCTCTTGCGCTATTTCCAAACTGACCACTAAGAAACAAGGCATATACACCCCTCTGCCTACTCTTGACAAGCCATGGGAATCGATCTCAATCCACTACATTTCAGGACTCCCATCCACCAAGAGGGGAAATGACTATGCTTTTGTGGTTGTTAATCGCTTTTCCAAGATGGTGATTCTGGCCACCTGCAAGAAGAACATCACTGCAGAGGCCACTGCCAAGCTCTTCTTTGAATGCGTCTGGGTACACTTTGGGATCCCAAAAATCATTGTCTTAGATCAGGATAGTCAGTTCCTTATCACATTCTGGTCGAGCCTCTGGTTACTACTGGATACCAAGCTCACCAAATCCATTGCCTTCCACCCCGAAAAAAATGGCCAAACTGAGGTTGTCAATTAGATGATCATACATATCATGCGCATGTACAATTGCAAGCACCCATGCACATGGGATAAGAGTATTCCCTATGCCCAACATAGCTCCAATCGATCCCTAGATAGCTCAACTGGCCATAGCCCCTTTCAGGTGGGGTTGGGATTGCAACCATTGGGCCCCATGGATGTTTCACTACCCCTGGCGACCACCTCGACTGACTCTTCCCATGCTCCACTAGAAGCTGACAAAGAAACCTGGTTAATTGAGAGGATCCATCATATCCACCAACAGGTTCAATATATTTTATAGAAGTCCAATGCCAAGTACAAGCAGCGCTATGATCAACATCGGGTGCCACATAATTTTCAGGTGGGCGACAAAGTTTGGTTGCACTTGCAGAAAGAACACCTTATTGGGCCCCATCAGAAACTTCGACGACTCCAGTATTGGCCATACATAATCACCAAGGTTGTGGGTGACAATGATTTTTCACTCAACATTCCCCCTTTCCTTGTCCTATACCCAGTCTTCAATGTGGCTCTCATTCGGCCATATTTCCCACCATTATTGGACACCTTAGAGATAGCAGAGAAATTGACACCAACATCTCTCAACCCTGAATGCATGAAATAGGCATCCAACAATCTGATTGTGGACACATAGATCAAGGGCACCTAAAAACAAAGGATCCATCTTTATCGAGTTTTCAAAGCAGGGTAGCTCCTGCACCAAGGCAAGTGGCTCACCCGAGGCCAAATTCAACAGAAATTTCCTCATCTAATGGGGGAACTAAATGAAATGGATACAATTTCTTCCTAAGGGGGAGGATTGATCCATATGGATGTTGGTGGCCTCTCACCTATTCCAACTGGTTGATTTTGGCATTTTTCCAGTTTGGCAGTTTTTTCCTAGTTTTCGGGTCCCTAACTTGCGGGATTGTTTTGAGGTCCTAAACAATGTTTTTAGGGCTCACAACAGTAGAAAAAGACCCTCGATGGATATCATCAAAATGTGTATTCCTCAGATATACCTTGCCAATGGGCTATCGTGCGCCTAAAACGAAGATACTATGCAAAAGTTATGACTTCGGGAAGTTGATGTACTAACTCACCCAAATGGGGCCCACAAGACTTTTGGCACTTCATCTCCTAGGGTTAGGTTTTTGGATGTCTAGGGTTTTTAAAATTCCTATTTATTATAAAAAATACTTCAGAGAATCATTGTAATCATCTTATTTTGAATGAGAGAAGTCGTCACATCTATTCTTAGAGATAATACGTCACCATTCCAACAAGCTTGTTTTCCGCTGCATTTTACAGTTTCAACTTATTTCCTTATTCAATAGAAAACCAATGTTAATGTCTCTATGTTATTCTGTGTTAATAATATTTTAATAACCTGTATTCATTTCATTCTTCTCATAAAATCTAGATCAGTGGTATCAGAGTGGTCTTATCCTTGTCGTCTTAATGCATGTCCCCAACAAGGTCAGGGTACAAAGAATTAGGTCTCGAGCTTGTTTCTCTTGAGTAAAAATCTCTTGCACGCCCAAATTACCTCTCATGGTAGGAGAAAATAAATATGATGGGACATGAGAGCCTTTCAAAATGTTGCTTAAGGAATCCCTCACGCAACAGAGGAACGCGATGATGGATATTTTCATGCAAATCCTTCGGCGGCTACCAATAGGCGACACATCTTCCTCGAGCTAAGGCACTTCCCCCTTCAAGGTAAAAATCAACTTCAATATCCTATATTTGAAGGTCATATAGATGCAGATGTTGTAGACAAGTGGTTGAATCTACTAGAAGGGTATTTTTCTATCCATAACTTTTCAAATAGAGAAAAAAATACTTTTACGTTTCATCTCCTAGGGTTAGGTTTTTGGATGTCTAGGGATTTTGACATTCTTATTTATTGTAAAAATTCCTTCGGAGCCTCATTGTAATCATCTTCTTTCGAATGAGCGCATCTATCACATATATTCTCAGAGATAAGCCACCATAATTGGTCAATTATGTGGCGTTTTCTCCCATGCCCAGAGCCTTGAGCATAGTTCTTTTCCTGTGTCAAGCTCATTGAAAAATGAAACAATCACCTCTCCTAACAGGTCGGTTCTTTCGTTAGGTCTCGTATTTAAACCTTCATTTCATCCACCCTTATCCTTTTTCTCCATCTAGTACAAAAATTGGTGACTCCACTAGGGATTGACATCTATTTTTATTTCCTTGGATTGTCGCTACCCTTTTCCCAACTTTTAGATCAGTTTTATTTTTTTCCATGATCCATTACCTTTCTCCCATCTTCACTAGCAATTTCACCAATTTTTGTGCATTCTAGGCGAGTTTTTTTTCAATTTTTTTT
>ML776808.1:421355-432480 GCA_009831015.1 Picea engelmannii
AGTCGATGGATTGTACTATCGTACCTTGGGAGTCATTGAAATTAATGGTGATTTCCCTCGCACTTGTTAACGATATACATCGATGACTGGTAATCAAGTGGTTTCTACCATGTTCGACTTCGACACGTGTAATCACATGGTCATATTTGTACTTTTGACGACGAGATTGAAGACCCTGGATATTATCTTTGTGATCCAGGTTGTGATGGAGTATGCATGATTTGTGACACATATATCCATTGTGTATGTTTCGTGGCTATGTCGTCTTGACTTAAAATTTGTCGCACAGATCCATAGTGTATTCAGGTGGCTGTGCTATATAGTGACGGCATGGATCCACAGTGTATGATTGGTGGCCATGACCTTGGTTTATGAAGTCATCAATCTATGATCTGAGTATGGGAATGCCTACCTCGGAATTGATATACATGATATTNTGTTGATGCTTGGATGTTTGCAGGTCTCTGATTAGATGTGCTTTTGGTTCTTGACACACACATGCAGCTTACAAAGTCTATCGACTGTCACTGGTTCTGCTCTCAGACTTTGGGGGGCATTCTTTTATCCACAAATTTGGTTATTGTGATGATGTCATGATGATGGAAAATCAAGCTCTTTACCAAGAATACTTTCCTGAGAAAAGTTACAGTTGTCTTCTTCCAGAATTCACATTTTGAAACATGTTCGCAGGCTACTTATATATTCACCTGCGGGAATGCCTGTTTCCCGCAGGCTACCTTAAGCTGGGGTGTGAACTTCCCGCACTGTACTCATGGTTAGGGTGCAGACATGATTTTAAAAGGGAAAAAGATAAATATCTTGAACCTTCTAGAAGGGAATCTTCTAGAAGGATGAGTTGGCTTTCGAGTGGTTATTCAAGTACTGTCATTCCAGATATCTTGGGATCATTCCCTATCCAAGTAACTAATCTATCTCTTCCTATATATTGAGGAGATTGCTCATGGAAAGGGTTAAGTAAGTGAAGAAGTTCAGTTAGCATCAAGCTAGAAAGATTTTTGATTAGAGAATTAGTGCAAGACAGTATGAAGGATTGATGCTACAGCAGCAAGAGACAACAACAAGGTCATCACATGTGGTTGATTTTCTTCATGCATGAGCAAGTGTGTGTGTCAGAGCTAGAATCCATCGAAAGGAGACTTATGAAATCAAAGCTCAGGTTGTAAGTTTCACTTTTAATTAATGCAATACAATAATATGTCCCTTTCCCATAAAGACGATGTCACTTTGTTACATAATTCCTTGATCATATGTATAGACTAGTCATTGAATATATTAACCTATCTTTTCTTTGATTGGTTCGTTTTGTTGTGATCTGGACGGGATGAGAGCATTGAAGCAAATCTTGGAACAACATAGATCTAAGGAAAGCGTTCATAAGGTATGTCCATAGCCCTTATCTCTCAGTTCATTCAATAGACTAGATCTAGGGAAAGTGTATTATTCTGTCTTGTTTTGTTCTAGATACCAGGTGGATCTAGGGAGATCGGTTTGTGTCCGCACTTACGGATTTATCCAATAACACCCAAGCAGCATTGTTGTAGTTGGTAACCTTAGTATCCTATCTCTTTAGTGTCTTTACATGAGGTGACTGTGGAGGGAAAATTCTTCACGGTACCTGGAATCGGCGTTGGACAAACTCACTCAGGCTCCTTGGAGGGTATACCCATGATTATGTGTGGGAGATTTCACTAGGGTGTAATTTTATTAAGCAGTTCGTCAACGTAAATTTTCCACCCACTCTATCTCAACCCCTTCTTATATTGTTCTCACGACATTGGATTTCATCACCAACTAGTGCATTCATTGTGAGAAGGTTTTGTTTGTTTGCTTGCTTCCTAGATTTTTAGCATGTGTTGTTTATTTTCCCTAGAAGACTCTAGGTTGGATATTTTTTTAATGGAATCAGTTCCTAGAACTACCAATGGAACAACCCCTTCTCTGGAGGAACCTTTCATTTTTCCTTCTGACAGAAACATTGGTCCTCCTTACATCGCTACTTTGAGCCTTCCATGTATCACAATTGGGTTACTGGTATGGTTGTTTTCTTCTTCGGTAATATCAAATGTAGTGAGTGCTTCATATGTGTTATTGGATAAATCTGTAAGTGTGGACACAAACCGATCTTCCTATATCCACCTGGATATAGAACAAAGCAAGATAGAATAATACTCTTTCCCTATATTTTCATTATTGAATTAACTAGGAGGCAAGAAATAATAACATACCTTATTATCACTTCCTATGGTCTTTGTTGCTCCCGCTTCACTCCAGTGCTATCGTGCAGTCAAGACCAAGACAACACAAACCAACCAAAGTGAAGAAAGCACAATATATTCAACAATCAATCTATGTATATGATCAAAGAATTATACAATAAAGTGGAAATAGCTTTATGGGAAAGAGACATATTACTGTGTCATATTAATGGAAAGTAAAGATTACAACCTGAGCCTTGATGTCGCAAACTTCCTTTAGATGGCCCTTGGCTCTGACACACACACTTGCTCACTTGCATGAAGAATATCAACTCCTTTGGATGAACTTGCTAGAGTCTCCAAGCTGTTGTAGCATCAGTCCTTCATACAATTCTTTTCACTAATTCTCCAATGAATCTTACTTAACCTTGCTTGTTTTCTTAACCTTTTCCATGAGAATTCCCTAAATATATAGGAGAGAATGAATAAGTTACTTGGATAAGAATGATCCCAAAATATCAGGGAATCCAGTACTAGGATAACCATTCGAATGCCATCTCATCCTTCTAGAAGATTCCCTTCTAGAAGCATCGAGAATTCATCTTTTTCCTTTCTTAAGAAAGAGTTCACACCCTAGCAGTTCAACACAGTGCAAAATTCTCGCACCCTGACTTAAGGCATCCTGCGAGAATCATGTCTTATCGCAGGCAAATATACTAGCAGCCTGCGAACCTCCTTCAAAAGTGATATTTCTGGAAAGAGAAGAAAGTAACTTTTCTCAGGAGAAATTTCTTATGAAGAGCCTGAGTACACCATCATCACTACATCATCATGATGACCAAAATCATGGGTAACAATATGTAATCACACCACCCACACATCAACCTCATGTCGACCTTTCTCCTTCTTCATCTGTCAGGTCTCCTTCCCTTTCTCCTTCTTCGCCTAGTGAAAGCTCTAAAGCGAGTAGCCAGGTTGATAAGAACAAGAAGAAACAGAAAGAGAAGAAGAAGAAGAACCAGAAAGGGACCAATCCTCCAACTACATCAGATGTTGGATCCAAGAAAACAACTATTGTTAATCATACTAGGAGTGTTGATGAGGTCGACGAGATTAAAATGAAGAATCTGAAACCCAAATTCCCTTGTAGTCTTTGCAAGGGTGACCACTTTCTGAGGGATTTCCCTGTTCTTCCCAAGGTCTTAGAAATGTGGTCCTCCACGTCATCAGCCCCTGCTGGACATGTTGGAGACACCCCGTCGACTAGTGACGTTAAGGTTGGTAAGAAGAAGATAACTGTCAAATTTCCTTGCATGTTATGCAAAGGTGATCATTATTCTCACCTTCGTCCTCATATGGATGAGGCTTCTTCCCTTTTGGAAAATATTGAACTTCCAACTGGTTATCATAAGATTTCTCCTAACCCATCATTTGTTGATGGACTGGTCAATCCGGTTCCATCCTCGGTTAGTCCGATTGATCAGGTGGTCAATCTGGTTTCATCCTTGATTGAACCACTAACCAAAGTAGTTTATATAGTTCCATCATCGGTCAGTCACACTCTTCATCTAAAGAGTGAACCCAAAGTAGTTGATCCAATTCCACCATCGGTCAACCCCACTCTTCATCTAAAGAGTGAACAAAAAGTGGTTTCTCTGGTTACATCATCGGTCAATCCCACTCTTCCTCTGAAGAGTGTCAAAGTGGTCTATCTGGTTTCTCCATGGAAATTCGTCGACCCCATTCTCCCCTTGGAGAATAAAACCCAAGTGGTTGATATGATCCCATTATCGGTAGATACTACTCTCCCTATAGAGATTAAAACTGATACTTCCCATGTTTTTCTCGTTGATACATAATCTACCATGCTGGGGGGAATTCCTCCTTCTCCCGCGAAACCCCCTCCAAGTAATGAGGGCATATTTTTCCTCTTTGTAGCAAGCTCATTAACAAATGAAACAAAAATTTGGGGATTGAACCTAGAGCCTTGAGTATAGTTCTTTTCCCATGTCAAGCTCATTAAAAAATGAAACAATCACCTCTCCTAACAAGTCAATTCTTTTTTTAGGTCTCGTATTTTAACCTTCATTTCATCCACCCTTATCATTTTTCTTCATATAGTACAAAAATTGGTGTCAACCTCAAATTCGGTGAATGAATTGAATCTTGGGAGGGCATGTCTCCAGGCTTTGATTATCATTATGGAGCTAGCTAGCTTTTCAAGCTGGGGGTAGAGTACCAACCATCCATGGGTATCCCAATCTTTGGAAATTACGTTGGGAATTTACAAGCATAGTTTAATTTTGATTCAATCTTGTGTAAAAATGAAACCAATGCCGAGCTTAGTCTTTGTTCTTTCTCATACTCGCAAAAACATGAGAATGTAACCGATTAGACTTTTATCACTTTTTCGGACTCGTAATGGTTATATGAAAAAGGAACCCCTGGAGTCTCCTTTAAGCTCTTTTTAGACTCTCTAAACATGAAAATATTGTCGAGTGATCTTGCTTCCTTTCACACTCATTTAAAAAGGTTTTGAAAGAGTATCTCCTAAGTGCTAATTTATTTCTTTTTTGGACTTCGAAGATGAATATTATGAAAAAGGACAAGCCTGGAGTCATCTTTAAGTTATTTTTAGACTCTCTAAACATGAAAAACCATCGCGTTTTCCTTCTCTGGGCTCGCTAAAAATTACACAGTAGAGGACCCATATGGGAACAAACCCTTAATTATTTCGGTTCATTAAACAAAAGAAGAGGAACTTACTAAAGGTGAGTTATATCGAGCATGTGTTATCCTCCTTGAGCTTGTAAAAATAAAAAGAGGTACTCGTCTATGTGGATGGGGGGAAAAATTGAAGGAAGCAAGCCAAGCAGTTTTTGGAAACATCACAGGTCACTCTTACAGTCACCCTTTCACACGACACATTGTCTTCACATACATTTTAACTCACTTAACCTCTACACTGAACCAATCCTCTGAGTTCCTTTACTCCTTTGGGTCACCTGACGAAATTCACAACATCCACTGCATCATGTTTTGGTCCATGTCGTGATTCTTCCATTTGTACCTCAATGTTCAAGGGAAGTATTTGCCTCAAGAGTTGACCATCACAAATTTCCAGTTTCAATACCTGTGTCAGTCCATACTCATTTGATTCACCATCTTAGATATTTATATCATTTTCATGTCGTTGATAGGGGATACATCAAGGCCCTCCTTCAATGAGTCTTTTACTGTCGAATTCAACATATCATCTAGGACTTAGACTTAGAAACCAGTTAGTACCTTGGAACCTACATGCCTTAATGAAAAGCCTCCTCAATTCTAATAGTGGGTTTACATCATTGACCTCTAATCAGATGATTCCATGAATTTTCAACTTCAACACATCTATTCACATTCATTGGATTGTACTAAGGTACCTTGAGAGTCATTGACATCACTGGTGATTTCCCTTGAACTTGTTAACGATTTACCTCAATGACCGGTAATGAAGTGGTTTCTACCATGTTCGACATCAAAACATCTATTCACATGGCTAGATTCATACCACATCATGATTGGGAACAAGACCCTGGGTTGAGTGTTCGCTCTGATATCTACTTTACCCAGGCTGCGAAAGGAGATCATTTGAGTACATTGATATATATACTACGACATAGATCCACTTTGTATTGATCCATGGATATGTTTTTTCATCTCGTAGATCCACTATGTATTTCTCGTGGCTACGATCAGTTCATGTCATGGAAGTATAGATCCACATTGTATATTTAATGGCTATACCCTTAAGTCAATATGATTATGGATCTGCGGTGTATTTGGTGGTGGTCATACCTTAAAAAGTCCTTTATCACTCGAGCATAGGCATGCCTACCTTGGGTTTGAAACATGCCATAATATTTGTTTGATGGTTGTTTGCAGCTTCTACTAGGTTCTCCAACTCCACACCCTTGCATTAAATATTTGTAAAGTGTTTCGACCATCATTCTCTCTTTTGACCTCACACTTTAGGGGGCATTCTGTTACACATGAAATTTGCACACCTAGCTACCTTGCCCTGAGTGTCGTAAAGTGTCATATAAGTGTCTCATACACCTTGACACTATGGAATAACCTATGTCACAATACCTAGTCAATGTAGAGGAGGTATATATTACACGAAATCCAAAATACCAAGTGCACATGAATTATTATTATTATTCATGAAAAATAAATTAATTAAGTGGGAGAATCCACCTCACATTTGGTTTCCTATTTTTTTAGGGAAGGTGGACGATCTCATGGATGGTTGAAATATTTCCTCGAAATCATTGAGAGCTATTTCCTCCCTAAAATCCTTAAGAAATATTTTCTCCCTAAATATCTTAGAGATCCCTTTTTTAGTGGATTTGATGAGAGATCCTCTCCATGGTGGTTAATCCTCCAAATCCTATATAATGAGGGCTCTCCATGGAGGAGGGAGAGATAGAGGAGCTTAGAGATACCAAACTTATGATCTCATGAGAAGGGGGAGAATAATCCTTGAAAATTTTTGTCATTTTTATTGTGGATCATTCAAGCAAGGGGTTGAACAAGGAGAGCTTGGTGAGGCTTCTACATATGCATCTACACTTTGTAAGCACCTTATCTTGTTCTCATTAATACATGTTCTTGGCCTGTTTCCTTTAATATTGTGTACACTTGCATGAACTTGTCTCTTTTGGATAAATCTAGATTTAAACTAATCATGGTAGAATAGGAAGTATGATTTGTCTTTGTTGTTTATGGGATTGCGAGACTCGTTAAAGGACTTGGAGATCAAGCCCAACTTGGACTAAGCGAGGACAAACTTCATAAAAAGGTACTCATACTCTCTTCCTCTTCTCTATTGGATAGTTCAGTTATGTTTAAAGGAATGTCAATGATCAAAGTTATCACTTTTATGTCTTGGTCATAGGAGTCTAAGATCCAAGAAGGAATTCACCTGTCCATAGGGGAATTTTCCTACAACAACCATTCCAGCGAGCTTGTTTTCCACTGAATTTTACAGTTTCAACTTATTTCCTTATTGAATAGAAAATTAGTTTTACTGTATCTCTGTTATTTTGTGTTAAGCATCTTTTAATAATTTGTATTCATTTCGTTCTTCTCATAAAATATGGATTACAGGTCCCACTTCTAAGTGGAGAGGTATTTATATTATCTCAACAAAAATTGGCATAAATACATGGATATACCTAAAATATGAAACGGACGTGAAGTTTCATTGCCCGAATGAAAATTATGGATGCATTAGTGGATTCGTGGTGAGAAACATGAAAAAATGATTGTCAAATTGTCAAATTATGTCACTTTCACCCCCAACCCCCTCCTAGGTTTTGTACCTCATTTTGTGTGCCACTGCAACCTGCATTAATGCTCCAACCTACATAAAATTACGTTCCCATACAGAACTGGGCACTGACCTTCTCCTAATAATGGAAAATGTCTGGGTTAAAATAATTTTTGTGGGAGGATATGCCAACACCCACAGTTGGCACATTGGGTGACGCATTTGTATTTAGGTCATTTGGTTGGTGGGAGGTCTGAGGGTCAAACGTCATAGACCCCCCCCCCCTTTTAAACTATTCATTGCAACCATCATATATATATGTAACATATTATTTGTGTTGTTGAATCATTGGATACCCGTGCCAAGTTTAACACTTGGCACCTAATTTTATGGTTTGACCATCACACAAAATTTGGAGGGGGTTCGTCGCCGACTGTCAAGTCTGGTGTCAGCCATTCCAATGGTCGACTTTTATATTTTTTGAATGTTTGTTATTTTTCCCTCATTGGGAATCTGTGGGGTGCCATGTGGTTCCCTATTATTGACTTCCTTTTCCCAGTCACTACTGATGTAATCTATCACATGTCACATTGTCATCATACCATGTGGAGGCCCTTGGTTGGTGCCACTTGGCACCTCTTGGGGGTGCCACATGTCACCTTCCTATTTTCCCATTTGGCCACCAAAAATTCAAAACCAACATGCCATGTGGAAACCTCTTGTGTTACTATGTTGGCACGCTGACATCACCTCTGTACGGTTGGCTTCTAACGTCACATGTATGGATTTTGATGTCAGCATTTTGACTTTGACTAGGTTTACTGAAACTTTGGCTGGCCATATCTTTGTCATTCGGATTCCATTTGAGGTGTCATTTGCACCATTGGAAAGGTTGCAATGAGCTCTTCAACTTGGTGCAAATTTGATGAGATTTGAGGAATTTGATTTTTTGACCTTTTTGACCCTCTTGGATTAGTCTCTTTCTCATTATGATCTTGTAAAAATTCTCAAAGATGATATAGCCTATTGGTGAAACCCTCTCCAGGGGTTCTAGTAGATTTTATCAAAAAATTTAATGTATCACCCACAATGCCCCCTTGCTCGGGAAAAGCAAGGAATTGAGGAGGGGGGAGGGGGAAAGATGTTGTAGGGGCTAGTTTGCTCTGTCGACTAGACCCACCATTCGACTAGACAAGTCAACTACAGTAGTCGATTAGGAAAGTCGGTCGAATGGTTGAAGAAAAGAAAGTGTTGTTGATGAAAGTGGACACTTTGAAGAATGTTGCAGATTCATTAACACAATCTGTGAGCACTGAGAAGTTATCTTGGTGTAGAGGATCCATGGGTATTGCTTCCCTGGATTGTTGACTATGTAACCCTGTAACCCCCTGTATGCAAAGAAAACAACAAGTGGGAGAATGTTGGTGTTGTAGGAAAATCTCCCTGCGGACAGGTAGATCACCTCTAAGGCTTGACCTTAACCCTAGACAGAAAAATGCTTAACGTGGACACTGATTTCCTTTCAAATCTATCTAAACTAATGCATGAGAAGGGAGAATAACAGAAGTACCTTTTAATCGACGTTTGTCCCTGCACGCTCCGAGTTGCGCTCCAACCCTTTTACTCCTCGCTGAGGTCTGTGGACAAAACAATATACGACCACTTCCTACTCTATTGACATTAGCTTGAAAACAAATCTATCAATAAATGATAAGTTCATGTGATATCAGACACAAACTAGAAAGAAACAGGCCAAGCGTGTCATATTAATGAGAATAACGACATCAATACTTACAATTGTAGATGCGAATGTGATAGCTTCGTCAAGTCCTCTTCGTCTAACCCTTGCCTGAAAGATCCACAACCTGGATAACAGTAGCTTCACTGATCACTCTCCTTTGGTTGACTGTCAGTTTCCTCCAAGATCATAAGTTTCATATGTTCAGTTCTTCCCCCTTTCCACCATCATAGAGCCTGTTTATATAGGTTGGGAGGGGCCTAACCTCTTGAGTTATGTTTAGAACCAGTTAGGAACCATCTCCTTGGATCAGGGATCTTTTGATGAAACCAAGAATTCGAGCACAACTGCCTCCTAGTCTTGAATGATCCTCCCCTTATTCTCCTCAATGGACTAACAATTGACCCAGAATAGGGAGCGCTCCCTCAGAAAGGGTATCAGAGCGTTGTAGCGCTCCTGGTGAGTCTTGGGAAAGCGCCAGCGCTCTTAAGATGAGCAGTGCTCCTCCAGAAGGGCCTGAGGGGCGTTATAACGCTCCTTGAATCATGGTAGAGGAGCGCCAGTGCTTCTGCAGCTATAATAGGGGAGAGTTCCCCCTCCAAACTAGTGTTTCAGGGTTTCTTTCAGGTGTCAAGAGCTATTTGATTCCAGTAAACCAATTTTCCTCTTCCAAATTAGTCATGTGAGGTGTCATAAGTGCCTCCTTAGTGTCGTTATCATGGCATCATGTCTGAACATCATTTGCGACACTAGTGATCAACTTGCGACACTTGCAAAAGTTGTAGGGAAGATGTGACACTTACGACGTTTGACAGGGACAATGTGACACTTAGCAATTTTGACGTGTAATAGAATGCCCCCAACGTATGAAGTCAGAAGATACGAACTGATGACTGAAATACTTTGCAGACGTTCAAGCAAGGGTATAGACTCGGAGAACTTGACGAAATCTGCACACAAACATCCAACAAATATCATGACATATTTCAAAACCCAAGGTAGGCATACCTATGCTTTGGGTGATCAGGACTTGCAAGATATGGCCGCCATAAAATACACTGCGGATCCATAATCGTATTGGTAAAAAGGGTATAGCCAGCGAAGATACACTGTGGATCTATACTTTGATAACTCAGACTGATCGTAGCCACGAAGAATACACAGTGGATCTACGAGATGACAAAACATAGCCACGACCAATACAACGTGGATCTATGTAACAATGTATGTGTGTTTTTTTTGTCCAGAACTCCTTCGCAATCTGGGCGAAACATATATCAAGGTGAATTAATCAACCCAGGGTCTTCTTACCAATCCCCATGTGATATGATTCTAACCATGTGAATGGATGTCTTGGTGTCGAACACGACAGAAACCACTTGATTACCGGTCAATGAGGTAAACCGTTAACAAGTGCGAGGGAGATCACCATTAATGTCAATGATTCCCAAGGTATCTTAGTACATTCCACCGAACGTGAATAGATGAGCTGAAGTCTAAAATTTGTGGAATCATTCGATCAGAGGTCAATGATGTAAACCCACTGTCGAATGTGAGGAGGTCTGCCATTGAGGCATGCAGGTCCCAAAGTACTAATTAGTTTCTAAGTATAATTCCCGGATGATGTGTTGGAGTCGACAGGAATAGACTCGTCGAGGGAGGGCCTTGATGTATCCCCCATTAACGACACGAAGCAGACGTAGAGATGTAGTTGGTGGATCAAATGGACATGGACTGACACAGGTTTTGAGGCAAGATATTTGGGATGGATGACTCTCGAGGCGGATACTTCCCTTGAACACTGGGGCACAACAGCAAAACATGACATGGACCAAAACTGTGCAATGGATACTG
>ML776808.1:442274-454432 GCA_009831015.1 Picea engelmannii
CGCTAAAAAATCTAAGAATCACAACCAAGCAAACAGGACCTTCTTTTGATGACCGTACTAGTTGGTGATGAAATCCAACGTCGCGTGATCAAGTCCAGAAGGGGTGGGGATAGGGTGGAACAGTTACAATGGTGACCTGCTTAGCGGACTTACACCTTGGTGCAAGCTTCCACGCAGTAATTGTGGATTTACCCTCCAAGGAGCCCGAGTGAGTTTGACCAATGTCTGCTCCAGGTACAGTGAGACTTCTCGTCACCGTCACCTTGTGTAACAACCTAAGTATTATGGCCACTAAGGTTACCAATTCGCAGTCAACCCCTGGGCAGGAACAGTCGACAGTTCGATCCAAACGTACGGGCAGGGTATCAATCCCAAAACCAACTAAGAAGCTTCCACGCAGTAATTGTGGATTTACCTCAAAGTGATCCCCATAATATGATCCGACCACCACAATCAGTTAAACCACGAAGGGTTAGTCCTCGTAGCTTACCCGAATGCAACCTCATGCGTAACCCCTGTGTGAGAGGGGGATCCCAGGCAGACCTATACGATAACTAGATTTACTCTCCCTAACTCAGGATATTAATGTTTGTTTTGACAACTTTGAATATTTATGCTCAGAGCCTAATCCAAAGTACTACACCTATTCTACTGTTGGTGGAGGATTCTAGCAAAGAAAAAGTTCTAGATAAATTTTAATTAGCATTGATTTTTATGGTTGTTCTTTACGCAAAGGGGTGCATGGAAGTGAAACAAATGAAATTATGACTCAGACCCAAAGAATGCATCGATCATGATAAACAATCATTTCCTTTCGATGAACATCTAGTTAAGGGAGAGAGAGAGTTCTTTCACTAACAAGCACAACTACGGAATGCTCTCAAACAATTCTTTTTCTCAATCAAATCCTGATGTGATGCAAACTTTTAAATGCCTTCTAATATGCTCAATCAATCATGAAGATATCTTTAATTGTTTGTGTATGGATGATGATAGATACAACACAATGCTTATCTTTGCCAATTATCTTCTTGGTATGAATAAAAACCAAACTAGCATAAGCAAAAGTCACGCAAACAATACACCCTTCGTTGCAATCAAAATGAAAAATGAAAGAAAAGAAACAATCAAAGAAAAAGCAAACTTCACACCCAAAAACAAGAGTTGAAGAACAAATGACTTTGACTGAAAACAAGATACAGAGGTCTGTAGACCCTTTATGACCTTCACCAGGGTTTTTGTTCAATCGAAGAGAAGAGAAAAGCAATGCATAGGTTTCAAGCTTCACTCAATAGGAAAAACTCAATGTAAAATGGCGAAGAAGGCTACAATATCCGATCAACAAGGTATTTATCCTTCAAAAAGACTGATGTCAAGGCTAAAAAGGAAGAAAAATTGACTCACTAGATCACTCAGCAGAAGAGCCATAGAGGCAAACCCTGAAAAATGCAATTGTGGAGGGTTTTTTGGCCAAAAGGGGGTTGGTTCTCTTTTGCCAAGGGAAAATAGCGTTATAGCGCTCTGTGTAAGGCTACTAGAAGCGCTGGCACTTTGATAACACTAGGTCAGGGGTGCCAGGGTCTAAAAGTCCCAGAAATGTCAAAAATTTTCAAAAATTGAGATCTGAGCTTGCCAAGTATGTTGAATGTGACAAGGTAAGGATCCAATCAGCTCATGAAACTAATCAAAGAGGGGTGAACCAGGTCTGAAACAATCAAGGGATAGAACAAGGTCAATGAGGAGAAAAATCCAAACAAGAGGTTTTGATTTGAGGCTATCTCCCCAGTGGAGTCGCCGGTTTCTGTTGTAGGAA
The DNA here is from genome assembly GCA_009831015.1 of Picea engelmannii. Classification (NCBI taxonomy): domain Eukaryota; kingdom Viridiplantae; phylum Streptophyta; class Pinopsida; order Pinales; family Pinaceae; genus Picea; species Picea engelmannii. Next base: position 444,088 of record ML776808.1, read on the forward strand.
AATCTCCCTACGGACAGGTAGATCACCTCTAAGGCTTGACCTTAACCCTAGACAGAAAAATGCTTAACGTGGACACTGACTTCCTTTCAAATATATCTAAACTAATGCATGAGAAGGGAGAATAACATAAGTACCTTTTAATCGACGTTTGTCCCTGCATGCTCCGATTTGCGCTCCAACCCTTTTGCTCCTCACTGAGGTCTGTGGACAAAACAAGATACGACCACTTCCTACTCTATTGACATTATCTTGAAAACAGATCTATCAATAAATGATAAGTTCATGTGATATCAGACACAAACTAGAAAGAAACGGGCCAAGCGTGTCATATTAATGAGAATAACGACAACAGTACTTACAATCGTAGATGCAAATGTGACAGCTTCGTCAAGTCCTCTTCGTCTAACCCTTGCCTGAAAGATCCACAACCTGGATAACAACAGCTTCACTGATCACTCTCCTTTGGCTGACTGTCAGTTTCCTCCAAGATCATAAGTTTCATATGTTCAGTTCTTCCCCCTTTCCACCATCATAGAGCCTGTTTATATAGGTTGGGAGGGGCCTAACCTCTTGAGTTATGTTTAGAACTAGTTAGGAACCATCTCCTTGGATCATGGATCTTTTGATGAAACCAAGAATTCGAGCACAACTGCCTCCTAGTCTCGAATGATCCTCCCCTTATTCTCCTCAACGGGCTAACAATTGACCCAGAATAGGGAGCGCTCCCTCAGAAAGGGTATCAGAGCATTGTAGCGCACCTGGTGAGCCTTGGGAAAGCGTCAGTGCTCTTAAGATGAGCAACGCTCCTCCAGAAGGGCCTGAGGGGCGTTATAACGCTCCTTGAATCATGGTAGAGGAGCACCAGCGCTTCTGCAGCTATAGTAGGGGAGCGTTCCCCCTCCAAACTAGTGTTTCAGGGTTTCTTTCAGGTGTCAAGAGCTATTTGATTCCAGTAAACCAGTTTTCCTCTTCCAAATTAGTCATGTGAGGTGTAATAAGTGCCTCCTTAGTGTCGTTATCATGGCATCATGTCTGAACATCGTTTGCGACACTAGTGATCAACTTGCGACACTTGCGAAAGTTGTAGGGAAGATGCGACACTTACGACGATTGACAGGGACAATGCGACACTTAGCAATTTTGACGTGTAACAGTTGGGTATATGTTATACTCTTTGCATGAATATCTCTAGTGTCGAGAAACGTGTCACATTTTTGCCTCAAGAAACGTGTCAAATTTTTTCCTCATTTTTCATGTCGCCTCGATTTTTGTGTCCATTGTTGGGCAGTTTTTTGGCACATGGTTTTTGCCGATGTTTTTCTATTTTTAGTTAAGGAATTAGGGTTTTTGACTAATACAGGTCATTTGGTTATGGTTTTGGATGTCAATGGCTCCTATATGTATATTGTATTGTAAAAAATGTATCACAATGAATGAATATAGAATATGTTGGTTTTCCCGGTTTGGGTTTCGAGGGGAAAAATCTTTGTGTAATGTTTGTATTTGCCATTGTATATTTTTTGTTCTTTTACTGAAAATATGTTTGCATTAAATAATTGTACAATGTTAAAATCTACATCAAATAGACAATTAGATTCGATCGACCGAACATTTAAGAAATGTAACTGAATGGTAATTGTACATCATAAATGTGTGTGTGTGTGTGGTTATGTAATGGAAATATGGAGACTGGTTTTGGCTATCTAATAAAATGCATTGATCATTCTCCCACTTTTTGTATGTGTCTACTTGTATCTCTATGTGTTTCTATATATAATGTTGTGATGTATATTTCTCTATGTAAGGATGTACTAGTAGCTTCTCGTACTTTTTCTTAGACTACAACACTCTTCATGGTTTTGGGATGGGGCCAATATTGCATAGTTGTGACTTTCATAGGACCAACTCATACACCCTCTTGACTTATAATGTGACCCAAGTATTCAACCTCCAAAGCCCCCAAAACACATTTTGAGCGTTTTACAAATTGATGGTGGTCCTATTTCAGTTGCAAATATCTATCAACGTGGTCTAGGTGGAATTCCCATATTTTGTTGTACGCCATAATGTCATCAAATAATAATAGCACAAAATTGCATAGGAATGGGTGAAATATCTTGTTCATGAGGATTTGGAAGGTCAATGGAGCATTGCAAAGGGAAAAAGGCATCACTAAAAATTCATAATGACCTTCATGTGTATAGAATTGTGTCTTAAAGATGTCCACATATTTCATCCTGATATAGTAGTAGTTGTAACGAAGGTCAAATTTAGTGGAAAACTTGGCTCCATGAATTTCATCCAAGAATTCATCAATAACTGGGAGAGAAAATTTGTTCTTGATGGTCAACTTAATAAGAACCTAGAAATCAGGAAACGTGTGGCAAGTGCTTTCCATATTTAATACCATGATCAATTATGATGAGTAAGGGATAATATTGGGATGTATGAATCCTACCTCTAGTGATTAATGAATGATATTTTTAATTCATTTTTATGTGCAAAAGGGTGATGACAAGGATAGACATTGGGTGTTTGACTACCTAGAATGAGGGGAATACCATGGTCATGCTCCCCACATGAAGATGGTAAACCTTATGGAATTTCAAATACATGTTGATGCTTAAAGAGAACCAACTGCAAATTAGGGTGAATCTTGTGTGGTGTGGTGTCGACTACTTGTATAGCATTGAACTATGCAATAACACCCAAGTGGCCTTTCTTCAAAAAAATCTCTATACAATGAGAGGTGATATTTTCAGGAGAACTAAATGTAATCCCCTTGAGGTTATGCTTATACCCTTCTTGCATGAAGATCATATATAATTGTTTGAAATCCATGGTGGTTGGTCCCAAAGTGCATAATCATTCTTCCCAAGAACTATGTCACAACCACCCATTTAAATATAAAAATGTGAATTTTGAGATGATACTCCCATTTGTAGTTTCACATTTTCACATCGACCCCCACATTTCATTCACCACCATTGGAGATCATAATTTGAAAATTATATATGGGATGTACATAACATTGGGTGTTTTGTGCCACACTCCTATGGATAAAATTGTGGATGCTTGATGTAGCCAATCAATTTCAAGGTTTGGGATGTCGAGAAACCTTATAGGGCATGGAGAGAAATTTGTGATTCCTTGCAAGGAGCTTAGAAAGGGGCTTCATCTTCCATTAAGGGGTTGGTGTCTTCCAAATTTGGTTCAAGAGTATCTTCATTAAGAATTTCCTCTTAGCAGCCATGTGGAGATACATCCATTTGAAATAATTTATGTTCTTTACATGTGTTCCCTTTGAAACAATGCTTATCATGATTATAGAAAAGATAGAGGTGTTGATTTTCTACCATAACTTTGGGAGATAACTTGTGGATGTGAACTGGATATGTGTTGGATGAGATGGGGGTAGTCACCATAGGGGGGCTAGGGTGAGTGGTGAATATAGGTCTCTTAGTTTTTGAATTTATCACTATCTCAACTTATTTGACTCTATCGCAATATTTCAACCATGTTTTTGGGTGATACATCATGATGTGTGCTTGAATTACTTTTTTGAGACCAGTGATGAAACATTATTTAAAAAATAAATCAGATTTTACTTCTATGTGTTGGATTACTGCGAGGGGGAGGGGGGGTGAATCAGTAATAGCATAATTATAATCATTTTTCTCCAAATAATCCAAGTGTTATATAAATGTAGAATTATTATCCAATAATGAGTAATAATAAATGAACAATCACACACATACAGAGTACACCCGTGTTTTACGTGGAAACCCAAATCAGGAGAAAACCACGTAATTTGTTTTCTTATATGTCTTGAAGAATTACATTCATTGGAAGCACCAACTTCCTTTGTTTTCCAGCTACAACTGGAAGGAGGCTCCAACCCCCTAGTTTCTCAGGCTACAACCTGAGGGAAGCTCCAACTCCCGAATTCTCTGGCTACAACCAGAAGGAGGCTACAACCCCCTAATTTCTCTAGCTACAACCGAAAGGTGGATACAACCACCTACCCTTGCCCCATCCAACCGCCCTGAAGTAGAAGTAGAAAGATGGAACCACTATCACACTATCACTGTGAGATATATTGTTGTAAGCCTATACCAATAAACCTGAACCATGCATGAACCATGCATCAACCTGTAACTCAACATGTACCATAAAAAAGTGCATCAACCATGCACCAATCTGTACCATAAACAAGTGCATCAACCATGCACCAACATGTACCAAACAATTTGTAATCAAACTGTACCGTAAACAAGTGCAACCAACCATGTTCCAAGTATGTACCAATCATGTGTCAAATACTTATCAACTATGACTCATCAATATGTACCAACATCATCAACTGTACACATCATGTATGTGCCAACTCATCAACTACTTGTCTCAACCATGTACCCAACTTGTACCTCAACCAAAATCCCTCATCAATTTCATCATCCAAATATGATTTATAACTCTGCAATATACCTGGTATATATGATCACATACCTTCAAACCTTCTTTAACTTTAAACAACAAGAGACTAACATTTACATCAAACTTTTCTTTAGTCTCACGTGACTAGTTTTGGATTAGTCAACAACCCTGACTTGAAGTAATCATAAATTTGTATCTGAAATGAATAAATATCTGAAACTAATACACAATGTTAGTCAATGTGTTTTATGCAATTCCTCCAAGTGTCACTAATTGGAACCTCTCAAAAAATTATTTATAGCAAAAATGGCATACCTTGTTGAATTCTGGATTATTCTAGAGAGCGACCTTGTAGAGCATGCCCCGCATGGAATACTTGTTGAATCAATATGAAAATGTTACACAAAATACTAAATACTATACTCTAACCAACACATTTTGTCTTACTAAATTTGGATCTGTTATGAATAAGTTATGATGTTTTTACCCGATACACCTGTTTTTGACTAGTTTCAGGACTAGCCACAAACCCTATTTTCCACGGAGTGTAAATCCAAAAATAAAACAACCCACAAGATGAATTTTGTACCAAAGATACTTGGATATGTTTCCCAATGGCATAGAAATTTCACAGTCTGAATCATTCTAGAAATTTTTTTATTGAGAAAATAGTGAGATGACCTGTAAATAACACACCTTAGAAAGCATCATCAAAAGAATTTATCCTTCCTTGAATTCCGTCCTTATTTTCTTCACCTTCCCTCAGAAATTAGACTTAGGTATCCTTTGGTTACCTTGAAAACCTATAGGTATTCAATATGCTCAAGTGTGATTTAAATGAGACAGTCTTGCCTCTTATTTATACTCTCCAAGTAGCTTCCTTAAAAACATCTTTTAGGTCACTTTGCCCACTTTCCTTATTTTAGAGTTAACCCACTTCTAATTTCTCCATTAACTTTATTATTTAAATAATTGATTTTGTATTCACTTTGAATTATAGTGCACTCATCACTTCACTTAATTATTTACCTTTAAAAACTCTTAAACCACTTTGACTACTTTGACCTTTTTGGGCTTCTAGATGACATATGAGGGTCCTCCAACTTCGTAAGGCCATAACTCTCAAACCGTGAGGATTTATGTGATGTTCCACATACCACCATAAATGGAATGACATGTACTATCCATATAGAATAGTATTACCTAAAAATATATCAAAACTCATACTATTATCCATCAAAAAACTTGGGTCCATTACCCAAACCTGGGTTCTCCAACTTCTCATGGCCATAACTCTCTAACCGTGAGGAGTTATGTGATGTTACACATACCACTAGAAATGGCATGACAAGCACTATAAATATAAGATAGTTTCACTGAAAAATTCACTATCATTCATATCATTATTCCACAAATAAGCATGGGTTATCTAACCATACTTCTAAGATAACTCAATCCACAAAGCATCTTCCCATGAGGGATTTCACCATAAGGGGACCACTTTCGAGTTCATCCATTTATAATTATTATCAACCATAAGAAGACAACAATTTTTCATCTTTACATTAAACAATCTTGGGTCCATTACCCAACCTTTGTGCTACGGGGATTTCTTCAAGTGTTGACATCAATGACAACCAACCTTGATCAACAATCTCCCCCCTTGGCATTGATGGAAACACTATGATGCAATACTAAAATCATATCACTCATTCTCCCCCTGGAACCATGCCTCTGTCCTCTGTATATGATAAATCTTCTCCCCCTAGAATCATGCCTCTATCCTCTGTATCTGATAAATCTCTCCCCCTTTTTCATCAATGGAAAAGGTATTTTTCCATCCGGGGTTGCTCCCCCTAACTGAACTATCCTCTTATGGTGCTTCCTCATGTAAATATAAGACATATAAGATAAGAATTAAAACAGAATTCATTTTGGAGTAGAAATAACTCCAAGTCTTTGGCGAAGATATTCAAAGGATTCCCGTGAAAGTGGTTTTGTGAAGATGTCTGCCACTTGTTCTTTTGTGCCCACATACTCAACTTTGATGTTCTTTTCTGCAACCTGCTCCCATATAAAGTGATACTTGATTCTAATGTGCTTCGTCTTGGAGTGCATCACTGGGTTCTTTGAGATATTGATGGTGCTTGTATTATCACAATAGATTGGAATGGGCTCATCATACTCAACATGTATATCTATCAGAGTTTGTTTCATCCAAAGAACCTATTTACAACATGATGTTGCTGAAATATACTCTGCCTCAGTTGTATATAAAGATACTGATGATTGTTTCTTTCTTAGCCATGATACTAAACACTCACCCAAGTAGAATGTTGCTCCACTAGTGCTTCGTTGATCATCAATACAACCTGCCCAATCTGCATCTGTGTAGGCAATAAGTGATATATCCTTTCCTTTTGGATACCATAATCCAAACTCTTATGTTCCTTTGAGATATCTGAAAATCCTCTTCACTGCTAACACATGTGACTCCTTTGATGTTGCTTGAAATCGTGCCACCTATCCAACTTCCTACATTACATCTGGTCTAGATGTTGTCACATGTAGTAGGCTTCGAATCATTGACATGTATTTCCTCTGATCTGTAGACTTCGAATCATCATCTTTTCTCAACTTGCAACTAGTTTGCATGGGAGTGATAACTGGTTTGCAATCTTCCATTCCGAACCTCTTTATCATTTCTCTAATATACTTGGTTTGAGAAATAAATATTCCTTAGTTGCTTTGACGTATTTGAAGTCCCAAAAAGAAGGATAGTTCTCCAAGTAACGACATTTCAAATTCATTCTACATATCTTTTGCAAATTTATGGCTTAACCTGTTATCATCACTACCAAAAATAATATCATCAACATAAACTTAAATTAATAAAATATTACCTTCACTTACCTTGCTGTAGAGGTTGTTGTCTGCACTTCCTTTTCTGAACCCTACCTGCTGCAAATACTTATCCAATCTAGAGTACCATGCTCTAGGAGCTTGTTTTAGACTATACAAGGCCTTCATTAATTTACACACATAATATGTGTTCTCTGACAACTGAAATCCTTCTAGTTGTTCAATGTAAACTTCTTCTTCAAGTTCCCCATTCAGAAAAGTTGATCTTACGTTCATCTGATATACTTTAACATTTTTGGAGCATGCATAGGCTAAAAGAAACCAGATTGCTTCCATTCTAGCAACTGGGGCAAATGTCTCTTCAAAGTCGATTCCTTCAATCTGTGCATATCCTTTACATACCAATCTAGCTTTGTTCCTTGTAACTTGTCCATCTTCATTTAATTTATTCTTGAAAACCCATTTTTTGTCGATCACATTCTTATTCTTTGGTCTTGGAACCAGTTCCCAAGTGTCATTTTTCTCTATTTGATCCAATTCTTCATTCATGGCCTTATTCCAAAATTCATCCTTGTTGGCTTCTTCAAAACAGTTTGGTTCAATTGTAGATAAGAGTGCTAGGTGTGTTTGTTCTAGTGAACAGATTTTTATTCTAGTCTCAACTCCTGCATCTTTGTTTCCAATAATCTGATCTGAAGGATGATTCTTCTATACTTGTTTTCTAGGTGTCTTCTGAGATACTTTTTGAAATTGCGCTTCTATTTCTGTCAGATTCTCTTCATATTCCTCTTCTACTTCATCTTCTGCTTCTTCTTCCTTGAAAAGTTGTTCCATTGATTTGTTTTCTTCTTCCTTTGATTTTGGTCTGCGTATTTCATCAATTGTTACATTGGTGTTTTCTACAACTTTGTTCAATCTTAGATTGTAACACTTGTATGATTTCCTTGTACTTGAGTAACCAAAAAGTACTCCTTTGTCCACACGAGAGTCAAACTTTCCCATTCTTCCATCTTCTCTTTTGATGTAGCATTTTCTTCCAAAAACTCTAAAGTGCTTCACATTTGTTGGTCTTCCTTTCCATAGCTCGTAGGGAGTTTTATCAGTATTATTTTTAAGCATTACTCTATTTTGAATGTGAAATGTTGTATGCACTGCCTGTGTCCTAAATATMTTTGTCAATTTGGAATCCAATAGCACTGTTCGAGTCATTTCCTGTATTGTCCTGTTCTTTCTTTCAACAACTCCATTCTGTTGAGTTGTCCTAGCAATGGAGAATTGCCTTTTTATTCCATGACTATTGCAGTAGTCCATAAATTACTTTGAAGTGAACTCTCCTCCATTATCAGATCTCAAGCATTTGATTCTTGAATCCATCTCATTTTCAACCATTTCCTTGTAGATCTTGAAGTTTTCAAAAGCTTCTGACTTCTTCTTGAGAAAGAAAACTGCAGTCATTCTTGTATAATAATCAACTAATAACATAAAGTATCTCTTACCTTTTAATCCCTTTGTTGTAGTTGGTCCAACTAGATCATTATGCACAATTTCCAGTGGTCTTGTTGTTGATTATGAAATATGATTCTTCTCGGTGGAGGAGTGTCCTTGTAATATTCCTATCCCCTTTGATTGTTTATGCATATGTTTTTGGATTTGTTTCTTTCTCTGTTGTTTTGGAGCTTGTTGGAGCCAGAGGTCACTCCTGGATTGCTTGCAGGAGTAGAGCCCGACGCCCATCAGTTTAATGTCACGATTTGTTTGAAAGGGGTGATCAAATGGAAGGAAACTCAGAACAATATCACTTAAACTCAGAAACTGGGCCAGGCATGCATGAAAGAGTGAGGTCTTGATAAACTCCAAACAGTGAGTTGCAGTAAAAGGGCGAGTAGGGGGAAGACTTTCATAAGAAGAGTGCGAAGGTCTATCACAGGCATCTGGTTTGTAACAGACTGGGGGAGAAAGCATTCGAACACAAAATCCTTTTATATCCAAACATTGAAAACCAGAGGGCACAACAATGTCACAACAAATCCTTTATCATAACAAGATTGTTCAGTTCACGCGAATCCTTCGATAGTGAACTCCCTGGACTAAGATGAAACATAGATGAAAAAAGGAGAACCATTTTTTATAAACCAAGAAATCTCAAACACAGAGGCATAACCAAGATACCAGAATGTTTGCTGAAACTTTACAGTCGGGAGCTTAGCTCTACCATTGATAGATACAAAAATGGCTAAAATGCCTTCATATACTTAAACCAACAACAACAACAAAATCGAGACGTAGCATTGAAAGCTTTACGTCTGCATGGCTTCTGACAACATGGAGCTGCAATATTTGGATGGTCGTGCAACTTATGGCAGACACGATCGATCTCCTGACAGTTTATTAGGCGAATCGACGTGCCTTTAATTCAATTCCGGACTTCCCATTATGGCGGAGATGATGTCTAACCACCACCAATCGCTTCAATAACTGCTTCTTGGGATTGAAAATGACCTGGCCAACTCAGCCTTTTGGGACATGAAAAAAAAAAAACTCCTCGTGCTGCCACCTGGAATAACTGAATAGTTTGAAGGATGGGCATGGCGGCCAACGTGGAGAATGGGACGCATGATAGGAGTGATGGCGTCAGACTATGAGGGCGTGGAAGAAGTGGCGGGGGTGTGAGAAGGGCAACAGAGGATGATTCATGGCGGAAAACCTCGGGTGGAAGGAAAGAAGGCGGGAGATAATGAACTCGCCTCTTGGTTAGAGGCTGACGTGGAACGGAGTGGGACACATGGCAAGCAAAAAGTGGATGATGAGAAGGAGGGGGGTGAATGACACTTCGGCAGAAAGAGAGCGGAAGCTATGGAGGATGACATGATGGGAGCGGGGTCCACACTGGCTAAACATGGGGTAGCTGAAAATGATGAGGATGCGCAAGCGCCATTGATCCAGGTGCTAAAATCTTAGCTGTCAAAAGTTGCATCTGCGATTTCGGACCCCCCCCCTTTCTCTTAAAGGTAGAAAGGCGGGGGGGGGGGGGGGGGGGGGGGGGGGG
>ML776808.1:476230-499558 GCA_009831015.1 Picea engelmannii
CAATATTAGAACATTTAACAAAACTTAAGAGCTGAAACCAAACAAACCTAAATCTAATAATTGTCTGAGATCTTATGGTTCTCTTACAAAAACACTTTCAAATAAGATCCTTCCAGTATTAGAGCATTTAACAAGACTTTAAACATTGAAATCAAACAAAAACATAAATTAAGCTATACCTAAAATAAGCAAATCAACATGCAAGTGAGGCCATGGGGGCCCTCCATAACTCCACAAGCACACCACTTCAAAGGAGACTCATATGTAGAAGCAAAATCGAAGTATGATTCTTTATTTCAAAATGTCCATTACAAACCAACTCTAATATTACAACTCTCTCTAATTCTAAGATTACAAGCTTCAGGATTACAAATGAAGGAGGTAACACTTCTATTTATAAAAGAGCTATGATAACAAACTCATAAATGTGATCCACTAATCTCTCTTTAGTTCCATACATCTCTCAACCATCTAGACACATAACCCCCTTTTGTCCTTGATCTTCTCCATGAGATCATGATCTTCTCCATGAGATTTATCTTCTCAAATTCGAATTTGATCATGCAAGGCCACATAAAGGTGTCTTGGAAGCTTCTTTTGTACCTACACATGTTAACAAACTCATTCTTATTGTTAGGTATAAGTATAAGCATATTATTTTCTAAATTTTAACCACAAATCCACTTAAAAATGTTAAGAATTGATAAAATTTGGAAAAGCATAGTTATAAACCAATGATGAGGTAAATGTAATGATGTGGAGGTGGTATGAAGGTGATATGAAGGTGAAATGGAAGTAATTGTGAAGGGTTTAGTGAATAAATGGAGTGAGAATAGGGATTATTTTGAAACCCTACAATGGCATTGCAGCCATCTATGTCCAGCATGTAGATATTCTTAACTCAAATCCCTATCTTCTTGACTTGACCTGTTGCTTTATGTCACAGGTAGGCTTTACCACTGCTAAAAACAACATCATAGCCTCTATCCTCCAACATTACGACTAAGACCAAGTTTTTCTTCAGACCTAGAACATGCATAACATTTTTCAATTGAAATGGTTTACCTGACTCCCTATGAAAGGTAAAGGTACCAATACCAGTTGCACTGTATCGTCCATCATCGCCCATATCTATATACATTCTGAGATCTTTCTCCTCCAAGTCAATGAAAGACTCTCTATCTCCCATCATGTGGAATGAAGCGCCACTATCCAAATACCACACTGATCTCGATGCACTTGAAGACATGCATGTGATCAAGGCAAAGTCAAGTTCAAATTGTGAGACAAGAGCCTCACTAGTTGCAGATCCAGCAACCGTCTTGTTCTTCTTTTTCTGTGGACAGTTAGTAGCGAGATGCCCACGTTCGTGACAGTGAAAACACTTCACTTTGGACAAATCTAGCTTCCTGACTTTAGACTCGGATTTTGATTGGAATTTATTCCCTTTCCATTTCCTTGCCTTGGCAGTCAAAGCACAATCCTCTTCATCATCACGCTTTGATGAAGATCCATCTCTGGTGTTCCGCCTGAACTCCTCTTGCACTAGATCCAACCATAGTTGTTCCCAATATGGCAATTTTTCCCTTCCATTGACAGAGTTTTGATAACTGTGCCAACTCTTAGGAATCCCTAGGAGCGCCAAGCTCACCAAATCATTAGCAACAACTGTTATTCCCACACTTCCAAGCTCATCCCGACATTGGACAAACTTCGTGTGATATTTTGGAATGGTGTCGCCTTTCTACATCTTGATCTTCCTGAGTTTATCTTTGAGCACCAATTTCCTATGGTTGCTACTATTTTGGAATAGATCTGTCAAAACCTTCCACATTGCATATGGTGTGGTTTTCCCATGGAGACTTGAGACAATGTGGTCTCGTACTCCCTCCAACATAATCCTCCTCACCTTCGCCACTTTCGTTTTCCATGCATCAAGATTTGCAGTGTCTGTCGCATCCGGATTAGGAACATCTGTGTCAATGTAAACCTTCAAGCCATTATCTTCGAGCACCTCTTCCATCCTATCCTTCCAAGCTATGTAGTTAGAGCTTCCCTCGAGTGCATACTCCAACCTCAAGCCATTGAAAGACATTTCAATCTTGAATCAACTGTCGCACCAAGAAAATCTTGCAAATTCGAATTTTATCCAACCCAAAACTCAACTGTTTCCTTTCCTCTTGCCCTGGGAGGTTCACACCCCACCTGAGAGCAACCTGAGAGAAGTTCGCACCCTGCCTGTGTATAGCCTGTGAACTTGCCTGGGAAGTTCGTACCCTGCTCCACTTTAGGGTGAGGGAAGTTCACACCCTGCTAGTACATTTGCCTGTGAACTTGCCTGTGATGTTCGCACTGTACTCCACTGTAGGGTGAGGGGAGTTCACACCCTGCTAGTGTATTTGCCTGCGAGAATGCCAATGAAGTTCACACCCTGCCTTTTTCTAGGGTGAGAGAATTATTGTTCTTGAAAATGAGAGTAGTTTTCAGTACTAGAGTTTGCACTCGGCTAGAGACGGGACCTGCGAGAATGCAATTATGTTCGCACCTCACTTCTGTAGCTCCGTGGCCTCTGTGGATCTGATACCATGCAGAAATTTCGATACACTTAATGTATTCCTGTGATTCTCCTGATCTAACAATTATACACCACTTTTAAATACATAATTGCTTCTACTATTATTCTTGCAGAAAATTAAAACCACAATCACAAAGTGAAATATCAATAACACATAACCCATAAGTTTTTACCGAGAAAGCGTAAAGCTAAAATCCCCACTATCATATATTATGTATATCATGAATCATGAAACAATCTCATACAAAGCTCTAATCCAAGAGCTCTCAGTACAATACAATCGTCTCACACTGTCATACACAAATCAACAAATACATGTGCCAATTCCTGTGTCCAGATAGCTTGCCTCCTCTGCACAATCTCTGCAATTCGAATTCTCACAATGAATCGAATTATTCACGAATTCCCTAACTTGCACATGCTCATAAGCATATCCACTACATGTGTGATCAAATCACAATTGATAGCCAAATTGTCCTTTTCACTTGTTATCTCAACTGGGTCTCCACTGGATCTAACATGCATGTAGCTAACCATGGAAAATCTTCAGTTACATGTGAGTTCACTGATTAACTGAACTCTCACTAGTGCATGTTTAGTTACAACTAGTACAACGTATCTTAACTCACTTAACTATACTTATGATTCTGTTACAACTCCAGCTCACTCAGTTATGAATGAAATAATAGATTAATATTTATTGTCTAATTTAATTAAGGGAAAAGTAAATTAGACACATGTTTCTTGTTGACTTTTCAACACAGTTTTACCCACTGAATGAAAAAACACTATGTTATTTAAAGACACCAGAGCATGTCTCTAGCCTGAAAAAAATAAATAAAAAAATAAATAAAAAAAAATAAAAAAAAATCAAAGGCCTTCCTGCTTAGGAAAGATCTTTGATACCACTTGTAGTGTTCCTTAACCCTTGAAAAATGAAACACAACTAGGAATACAAAGAATATAATTGCAAAATAACCAAAAACATGAGACAATAAAATGAAATCTGTAAAAATACCTGTGTATATTGATAATGTGAAGAATAAAACAATGTTCATTTTCCTCTTAAGCCAGAGCGACCTTTCACTAAGAAGAGCTCCAAATACACAACACAACACAAAACCTTCCATAGTCTCTTATCTCTTTAAATAGCTTTTCCATAGCAAAAACCCTAAGTACTTATGATCTCGTCACCAATGGGTACCAACTACCTAATGAGATTTATAAAGTGGTCCCTTTTAAACATTAAATAATTATCCACTACTATCCATTGGGTCTTATTCAAAGATGATGGTTGCATACAACAATTAACTAACTTCTAAAGTACGGGGGTTAAGGTAGGGGCCTAACAATATAAATTGGTTTTGATGTAATAGATGCAAATCATGTCTTTATAATATTGTGAATGAAAAGAGTTATCTTGTCATGTTTATTAAATTTAGCTACCACACATATGTGTAATAGGGGTAGTCCAAAAGATTAGCTTAACAATTCATTGCAAATGTTGTTGACAACTTGACTAATTCCATGTTAGTAGATGTCTGATTTGAATTTTTTAAATAAGATGCACTAACTTATCCAAACAAGTTTATTAAAGATATCATCCATAAATATAAAAATACATCACTTAAATTTTCCCACAAAATTTTCCAATAAAAATATATATAATAAAAAATATATATAAGAAAAGTAATCTCCATAGATTCTAGTCTTCATTGTCAAAAATAAGCATTAAAAAGCCTCTACACTATTATCCTCAAACTCTCTTATACTAAAAGGTATCTCTTTTATTTTCACCACCAACATTGAAGAAGTGGTTTATTTATATAAAATCTCACATGAACGTGATATCCCCATACCGCCAGTGCCATGACTTACAACACCACCAACAAGGTTTCACGGAGTATATACGGGTATCTTACATGAGCTTAAATTCATTTTATATCAACTTATATAAAAAGGTTTACATGTCACATTGAGTCTCAGGGTTCGTTGTTATATATATATATATATATATATATATATATATATATATATAAAAGGTGGTCTCACTACTATAGATTAATTTATAATTTAATTTAATCATAAATAATAATTATTAATTTTTTAATAAATATTTTTTATTGTAAAAATTCAAAAATATTAAATTTTTGAAATATTGATTAATCTTTTTATAATGTTTTTATCTTATAAAAAAACTTAATTTTTGAAATATTAATTAATCTTTTTATAATATTTTTATCTTATAAAAAAACACTTAAAACATTTTGATTGAATTCAGAGATACAATTTTTATTTTTTTTTAAATAGATTTGAAATATTGATTAATTTTTTTATAATCCATCCATGATAAAAAAAAAAACTTGAAGCAAGATTAAATTATGTTCATACATAAAATTTCTGCGAAATTTCGTAGCAAGATATTTTTTTTTCTTTTTCAAGAATAACTTGTTATTCTTAGTAAGAATAAAAAAAGTACGGGATATCGTCCCCGCCCCTGTTATATGGCACCTAGCTTCCTTAAATGTGCAATGAATATCTGTATGATATCTTTGTTTATTTATACATTATTTTTGTCTCATGGTGTTTTTTCTTTTGTTGCAAGCAAGAGAAAGGGTGACTCCTCAAATGGTCGAGATTATCAGTACATATGTTGCGTTTGAGATTATCAATTGAAGGGATACGGAGTTGTATAGAAATTGTCATAAGATACATAGGATATCCAATGAAAAAAGGGAGATTTTTGGGAGATTTTTTTATGAACTAAAAGTTTATTGTGAGAGAGTTTTAAAAAAAAAAGGAGATATAAAACAAATTGGGTACTATTTATTGTCCCATGCATGATGTTTTATCCATAGATTTGTTTTGTGAACTTTCTATGTGCAGAAAGAGTAAGACTAATAAACATATTTTTTGGTTTTATGACTTTGCTAAATCTATCTAGAACTTGGTCTTTAGGATTTGTAGTTAGATGCTCCCATTTTCCATTTCTTAGAAGTCGTCCCTCTTAGGTTGTGCACTTACATAGGCCATCGAGCTTCATACATTATGTCAAATGATCAAAGTGGTTAGCATGACGGTTCCCTAGTTTATGTCCATAAAACCCATGGACCCAAGTGCAATTAAAGGAGATGGAGTTGGAGATGGCACATCTGCATCGCATTTTTAGAATTTTTTGTTGGGGCATCATGCACCATGAGTGGGGTCTCATATGGTGAGCATTCAAACATCTAGTGAGAGATTACTATGAAGGATAATGTTATGCGTATGTGTATTTATAGTCTCAAAAATGCTCAATGGAAGTTGGTGATGAGTTGTGCCTCATGGATGATATCACAATATAAAGAAAACACCTTCTAGTCGAGGTTTTTGTAGAACGTTCTAAACAAATTCTCCTTTCTTCATTTATTATAATGGAGGTGGGTGATCAGAGGTCTTAGAGGACATTTTTTAGTTAGTGTGCCTTAATCGTATTAGGAATCCCAATGCACTCATATATTGGGCACAACAATGCATTCCCATTATACATGGATTGAAGATTGTTATTATTATTTCATAGTAAAATATCCATGTAAATAAATTCTAAACATACTCTAATTGGTGCATATTAAAATAGTCAACATAAAAAGCCTAAGACTATACCCCATAAAATCCTTTTAAAGAAATTGTTATGTTCAACTAAATTTTTGGTAGTTCTTTACTTTCAAAAATTAAAAAAAGAAAAGGAACTCTCAAGCTATCAACCTTGATTCATTTAGCTTTCTAGCAATTTCCTCTATATCAACATAAAATTGTCAAAGAGATTATTGAAATTATACCCAAAGGTCACGCATGTAGTAAAAAAAAATGTGCTTGTTTTTTGAGACTATCCAGACCCCATGATTTAGACATGATATTGCTTTTGATAATCCATTTGTCGTCCTATTTTTGTCCCTGTAGATATGTGAAAATGAGATATGAGGGAAGGCTGATTGTAGTGACTTGACATCAAGAAACAATGAATGAAGAGTGAAATTGTGTAATAGTGATTTTCATGGCATCCATTGAATGAAAAGAAGCAAATCCCAAAATATTTGAATTTTCTCTACTCCATATTCCTGAGCCAACATGAAAACCAATTTAAATGCTAATAAATCACAATAGTTGTTTGACCAAAACCTTCTTTGAAAGATATGTTTTCATTCATGGATATGTGGATTATCTTTCAACACAGGTCCTAGGAGGGATCCCCTTAGAGGAACCATTGAAGTAAGCCCATGGAATATCCTTATTAAATTCTTCTTCTTTAGTCTTTTGAACAACTTTTTTTTTATCTTGAAACTAGGGGAAATAATATTTAATATTTAGATCTAGAACACACATTTCAAAGGTAATGCTTATTTGTCCTGAATTCATTTCGAGCTTATAGATAGCCATATTCCCCAAGAAAACAATAATGGGTGGGCTCTAAACCTTCTTGTTTTCCTATTTATGCACCAGATACTAAACGCCTCCTTAGTGGCATTGCCTACTTAAACATTTTATAAGCCAATCACGACTTCCACTTCTTTCTAGAACTCCTTTATAAAATGTAAAAACATGAAAATGTGATAATTTTTTTCTTCTTCTTGCTAACATAGATAGCACCAAACATGTCTCTCAATATTCCTCTTTTGCAATAGGTTTTAGGTGGGATATTTTTTGCTCAATATAAGCCATGTGAAAATTTTAGATTTTGATGGGAATTTGGGCTTCCATACAAATTTCGACCACCACTCCTAGAGATCCTCTCTTCCTTTAGCTATTAAATCCCTCTATCCAATTTTTGGAACATATTCCCCAATTGGATTTTGTGACAAAAAAATATGATCTTCATCATCTCTTATCATAACAAAATTTTGTCTTAAATCATCTTTGTACCTATACCAAATGAAAGCATCCTCTTCCTTTAGTCCAATTTGCCTCTAGGTTAACTAATATTTTTTCTAAGGAGATGACCTATCCTAGTTTACAACCTATCTTAGAGTATAAAAACCTAAATTCTTCTTACTCTTGTATCATATGTGGAGGCAACCTATGAAAACCCAACTTTCAACCGAAGGATCCAATCCAATTTAGACTTTGTCCCAACTTCCAACTTGCCACACTAACGAATCTCCAACCAATGGAAAATTTGTGGTGATTGCTTTCCATATTATCAATGTGTTTTGTATTCTTTTAATAGGATTTCTAACCCATTCCTCCATTGAATCTAGAGCTATTTACTTGGCTTTTATAACTTGAACCCACAACATAGATCCTTGAACTAACCAAGTAAGTAACTTCTTTCTTTGCTGCCTTAAAATTCTAAGTGACCCTAAGGAAGCAAAGAAGTTAACCCATATACTGGCAAGATGTATGGGAGAAAAAGAGACCACTATAGCTATATCTACCCCATTGCTCAAATGGGATGTGTGTCAAGTGAGAAAGTAGAAGTGCATAGGAAGAAAGTTCAAGATGATAGTTGAACTCATAAGCTATGATATGGGCTATGTCTTGTTGGACCTAGGCTTCGATGTGAACATCCTACCAAATAAATTTTCAAAATTGATGGGTAAGCCAAACTTGGTGTGGTCCCCTATTCAACTTAGGCTAGCTAACCAATATTGAATATGTCCCATCGGTTTATCAGAGTAGGTGGAGGTGAATATTGAAGGGGTAAAAACAATAGAAGACTTTGAGGTAATTGATATCATGGATGAATCATATCCCTACCCCTCTCCACTTGGTATTTATTAGGAATATTACAACAATGTCATCTTGAATTTGAAGGAACACAAAATTTCCTTTGTAACATATACCTTGTGCATCATTGCACCATCATTGAGAACATATATAATATTACAGAGTGCAGGAAAGATTATATCAACCCCACAATTGATGGTGATTTGAGTTGGAGAAGTGTACGCTCCTATGAAACAAATTTGGAGGATGCTACGGAGAGATGGAAGAATAAGATTTATAAGGTTTCAACAAGGATATGTGCACAAATTACAAAAATGGTGCATAAGAATGGACTAGGACCCTATAACCTACCTTGGTTTGATGGAATAGACTAAATGGATATGTTTCTTGCACATATGTAGAAAATTCCCTTGACCGATAGAATTCAATCCCTCAACATAGTACAAGAAGTAATACCCATGCAATGGTGGGAAGCACACCATGAACATATACAAGAGTGAGCAAAGTTGTTCGAGTTGACCAAGAAAATATTTCATCCTATGGTAAATCCCCAAGAACATATGTGTTCCTACGAAAGGCATTGGCTAGATAGGAAATGTTCAATTACACAAGCGATCCATTAGGTTTCCAAACACACCAAGTCGAAAGGTATCCCAACCCATCAAGTGCCTTTGATTAGGATCATTTCGATAGATGGGTGGCACATGATAAATTTCAAACCAAACCAAAGGTTGGGTAGTTGAAAAACTAACCTAGTCCCAACTATAAGAACCAAGGATCCTCCATGGAAAAGGTTGAGGAACATGATTAAAGTAATAAATCATTGTGACTCACCAAGGTTGGATGCGATGGGATGACATACCCAGAATAGAGAAGGGTTGCACAGTATACATGCATTGCACTCCAGAAGGATAGGACTTAGGGTAGAGGTAGAATAGTCATTATCGATATAATAAATAAGAAACATTAACAACTCAATGTAATAAAGTGGGACATGATAGGTCATACCCAATTGAGAGTTTGAACATTTTTGAAAAGATTAAGCTTTAATACCATATTAAACTCAAAAGGATATAACAATGGTCATTGATAAACGACTGACAAGATGCAGACGAATAAAGAAGCGGGGAAAGTAATTTGTTAGCTATAACACAAGTGATGACAACGAAGGGAAAATACAAAAATTATGGAAATAATGTTCTTACGATGTGTGATAGTATACCGACGTAGGTCAATAATAATTGTCTTTTATAAAATCTTGATAGCCAACATCGTTGTGGGGACATCACCCTCCATGTATTTAATTCTCCATAACCATATTTCAACTCACCATTTCCATCCAAAAAGACAAGATAAAAGTGTAGATCCAAGGGGGAAATACTCAAGAAACAAAGTGTTGACAACTCAAGAAAATCAAGTCGCAGACTCAACCACCATAGTCATCCCAACAAATAGCATAGAGAATACAGAGGTGCTACCCAGTCACGAACAATAGTGGCATTCCCCAATAATCTCCATGCACGGAAGAAAGATAAGGACACCAAGGAACAATAGGTTCTCTAGCCTATCATACCCTCCAATGTAAGCTTCATGGGCCCTTAGTTAGGGAAAGTCCCCCTGTTGTGGTATTTCAATTGCAATGTTTGATACCTAGTCCAATTCTTGGACTTGTAATTTGATTGGTATGTAGAGATAATTTAGGGGGCAAATGAGAAACAAAAGGTGGTCACCCAACAATGTTCCAAGCCTATTTGAAAATCCGGTGTACTAACTCTAGTTTATTTCCCACATTTTGGCTAAGGCCTGCCGATCATGGCATACATTCGATGCTTACTTAGCTAGATGCATAATAGATTTCTTTGGCTCAATAAAAAATACCCAATTGATGAGAACGCCATGTACCAAGTTCCAGGTCTTCTAAGGAAGAATGAATACTCAACAAAAGTTCTCAAGGCTAAGGATGCATCCCACAAAGAAATTTACACTAAGTATGCTACACATAGAGGGTCATGAAGGGTAGTGATTGTGGATATCAATGACCAGAGAGTCTGCTTTGCTACACAATGCTTTTCCTACAAGCTACTTTGCAAGTGCCACAAGGAATAATGTACAATCAAAGTTCTTTTTGTTTCAAAAATATGTGTCGTGGGAGTCCACATGGTGTGGGCACACTATCTGTTAAACAAATTTGTTGATGGCCATTTAGAGGCCCAATACTTGGGTAAATAATTTCATTACAACTCGGTCATATTACTAGTTTCCATGATTCTATGGAGACCCCCTCCAGGCCATGGGGATGATGCAACCAGTGTGCCACCCTTCGCCACACCCAAATTTCTCACACTAATCACCCAGTAAGACTGAAAAAAGAACTGACCTTTCCCTCCACCCACTCACCTTATCTACGAATCCCATAAATATTATAAGATAGATATATAGATGAGGGAATGCAGGGAGTAAGTCACTCCATATAAGGAATGGAGTACACTAAGGAAAAAGAAGTCCAAGACACACATCACAAGTCATTTTAGAAGAGGTACTCATAACTTATTCAAAAAGTTAATTCAATGTTGTGCATCTTGAGTAGTATCATG
This sequence comes from Picea engelmannii, assembly GCA_009831015.1. NCBI lineage: Eukaryota > Viridiplantae > Streptophyta > Pinopsida > Pinales > Pinaceae > Picea > Picea engelmannii. The sequence continues at coordinate 487,103 of ML776808.1, forward strand.
GAAAGGTATGAGGCCTATCTCCAATTTGAATGAAATTTCCATAATGTCTTTATTTATCCACTTGCATACCAACAAGCCATGACTTTCATGCTTCCATTTTGTATCATGGAAGAAGACATCCAGTAGGGTGTCAAAGAATGGGTTGATCATGTTAAACCTACCCCTTAGGATGAGCTAGAGTAGCTCAAAACATGGAACAAGAGGAACAAAGAGAATAAAAGAGCATTAATAGCAACACTACATAAATAAAAGACATCAATTCCCACACATCAACATGCATACACATCACAAGTGAAGGGAAAGAGATCTACGAGTAATGGGATGCACAGTGAGGCAGAGACATAGGCTGACTAAGATAGGGCCCCCAAGTGGAAAAATACCTCAATTACACCAAGTTTAGGCCTAATAAACCTTGGTTCCAAATCAGACACCGACGATGACACACATACGCCAACTCCCCCACTAGAGGTCCACCCCACACCCATCACAGAGGAGGTTTTGAAGAAGTCAGCTCCAGTAAATTATTAAAGAAAAATATTATTAAAGGAAAAGTGACAAGTTGTCCCTGACAGGTAAATCAAGGTGTTGAAACAAGTATAAATAAAGGCAATCTCATTTCATTATGACACATTCATTCTCACCTACTCATCTGAGGCAAAATTTTGGAGAAGTGCTAGCAATAGCTAGAAAAAGACATTGGGGGCATATTGGAGGATATATTGAATGTTCTAGCATCTCTCTTGGTCTTTCTTGGTCACTTTACTATTGTGCTAGCTCTAAGAGAGGCACTAGACTTGGGATGGATACTCTGTATGGTATTTTTTCTCTTGATGGAGACATACTAGTAATATCTTGGATTGTATTCTTCTACAAAAACATTTTTTGGGTTTTTATCCCAAGTTTGGGTTTTCCCAAGATAAACTCTCGTGTTCTTGTGTCTACTATGCATGGTTAATATCTCTAGATATTTTTATTTTTGCTACATTTTTATAGTTGATATTTTCAGTGTATAGTTATTCTATGATAATTGTGGAATAATGTAAAACGTGTTTAATATCATAAGGTAATAACTATCAAGTATGAGAATAATGAAAACACCAATGTGGTATCAAAGCTAGTTGAAATATTTCCACTGCACAATTTTTTTGTTTGCCGCAACTACAACAAAACCTTGTGAAGCTCGTTGAGCATTTATTGAAGGTCGTTGGGAGAAATATCTGCATAAACCAACTCTCCCTGACTTAGTGCACTTAATGATGCTCTCAGTTTTCCAAAATCTCATGTTTGAATTTTTGGTCAAAGTCGAAGGTTAACTAGTTAAAGTCAAAGTCAAAGGTTGACTGGTCAAAGTCACAGTCAAAAGTTGAACTTTCGTTCAAAGATTGATTTCTTGGTCAAGTTGAAATTTTAGGGATTCTTCAAGATTTTTGACATTCTTCTAAAACGTTGAACCTTTTGATTCAATTTTGTAACTTCTTCTTGCCAAGATAGTGTCCAATTTTAGATTAGAAGACAAGTTGGATGGTGCTACAAATTTCAAAGGTATGGACTTGTATATGCTTTTCAAGTTATATCATATAGAGAAGAATGAGTGTGTTTATAGAGGATGTAAAAGAGACCTTGTCCAAGCAATAATATTGGATTCAACACATTCAAAGGAACAACACACCCTCCCTATCAATTAAGACTCCAGGTTCCAAGTTTGATTAATGTATTCTGATTTCTTTAATACTTGTTGCATCTCAAGAATGTTGTAGCTATGAAAATAGCCTTTAGAGGGTTGTTACTAATAGGTAGTAATGTTATGTCATAGAACTAAAAATCAAATGTTTGGTAGTACTTAAACATTATTATGGTCATTATGTAAATGATCACCATTTAGTACTAATAATGCACTTGGTTGAAATATGTTCTTGGTGTTTTTCCTTGTTCTGGGTAGGTTACCATGGTGCCTCTAGGCACATGACAGGTTACCGTGAACATATCTTCAGCCATGATGAGAGACCATTTTTTTAACTTGTAATTAGACCATTGTTATCTTGTCTATTATCACTAATATGGGAGGCCAAGATTATATTTTTATCTTGGTTATTATCCTTGATACAGGAGACCAAGCTTGTATTTTACTTTTGGTTATTATCCCTGATTCGGGAGGCCATATTTTGTAGAAGGGTCATTATCCCTGGTACAGGAACCCTTATTTTTGTAGAAGGTCATTATCCCTGGTAAGGGAGCCCACACGTCTCTTCATTTAGTAGGATTGTGCAGACTCAGAGGGAGTCCAGATTCAAAGGGATTCACTTGTCTTAGGTAGAGAGTCAGATGATCAATAAAGGAAAACATTCAGATCAAACATGGAGAGAAAGACCTTCCAGGACAATGTCATGGAGTGACATTATTAGATATGATTCCAGGATGGAACCATACCAAACAACAAAGACAGTTCTAGTGAATATGGATGTATCCAATCGGTCAGATTGGGGTACATATATGATGGTTCTAGAATGTGATGCAGAGGGAGAATATATCATAGAATTTCCAAACATATGTAAAATATACTCCCAAAAAGGGAGGTGGTATTACATTCAGAGTGAGCAAATATATTTAAGCCAGACACTAGCTCCAGTCATCAGGACTATCATCGCTCTTACTTCAGTGATAGATGAAGATCACATCTGATGAATGTGAAGACCATGTTCCCAAAAAGTGTGAAGAAGCACAGGGATTCGTGATACATGAGAAGGAGTCTCATGTTTGCATATTGAAGTAAGCCTTGCATACACCTAGAGCATGGTATCCCAAGATTGATGGATACTTGATGAGCATGGGGGTGATGCAGATACCAAGCTTTGTTACAAGGTTGTGTCTGGTGATTCTTTGATCTATGTTGATGATTTGTTCCTCATGATAGAAAAATAGATCTTTGTCTAGTGTAAGAGGGAGTTGACCTCGGAGTTCAAGATGAAGGATCTTGGCCAGATGACTATGGAATTGGAGGTATGACATATATCAGATGAGGTCTTTCTCATTCAGGGGATACTGATGATATTTTATATGATGGACTACAAGTCCATGACTACACCTATGATGACAAATATGAAGAAGTTGAGTGATTCTACTTCAGATTCATATTTGGTTGATCCCACAATTCACAGATAGTAGATTGGATCCTTAAAGTACCTAGTTAATTCCAAGCCATATATTTTCTTTGCAGTGAGCACCCTGAGCCAGTATTTGGTTGAAGACAAGGCAGTTCCAGTGGGTGGCATCAAAGCATGGTACAATTGGATATGGTTTGTCTTAGGTGATGAAGTGAGGTTGTAGTGATATATAGATTTTGATTGAGAAGGGAGTGAAGTAGACAAATTGATCACCTTAGGGTGTTGCTTTAGCTTGTAATCAGTTACGATATCCGAGACAAGTTGGAAGAAGGATTCTATAACACTCAGTACAACATAGATGGAGTATGTCATAGCTAGCATTGCAATTTATGAATCAGTGTGGTTTCGAAAGATTCTTATAGGACTTCATCCAAGACATGGTATAGAAGGTAGTAGTGAAGCTCCAATACTTATCCACATATGAGAAGATTACATATATCCTCCCAGAGTGGCCATGATGACTTGGCTGAGGAGAATGATACACAATATTAGCCATGTTGATTTGGCTAGTGATGAGCATTTGTGTTTCAACATTGACTAGAGGTTCTCCCATATTGGTCATGCACAAGGCTATGCTAGTGATGATACGACTAAGGGAGAATGACTAATTCACTCGCGGGGCTCTGCTAGTAGTAAATGGCCCAGGTATGTTTACTTTCTCTAGGTTCAGGAAGAGTTTCCCCTAGATTGGTCATGTACGGGACTATGGTAGTGCTAATATGACCAAGTGGAGAATGGATCACTCATCCACGGGGCTTTTCTAGTAGTGAGTGGCCCAGATAAGGATCAGGAAGAGTGAATGGCCCACTCATCCAACAAGTGTTTATTTTTCTAGTGGTGAGAAAAAAGAAATAGCAACCAATGGGTTGAACTACAGTACTCATCTTTGGCTATTGTTTCTTTCTTTAGTTATCTTTGGCTATACCTAGAGGAATTTTAATATACCCAAAGGTACATGGAAGTGATATTCCATACACAAGTGTTTTCTAGTGTGATACTACATGAAGGGGTAGCAATAAGGGTTTCCAACAAAGTGATTCCACTTGTATTTTCTACATGTATTCTTCCCCAACTATAGTTTTACCCACTAAACAACAGATCATTGTGTTAGTTAAAGATGCCAAAGCACGTCTTGAGCTTGAAAAAAATATATAATAAAATTTAGAGGCATGCTTGCTCAAGAAATATCTCTAATACCACTTGTAGTGTTGCATAATACTTGAAAATTGAAACATGAATAGGAATACAAAGAATATAATTGCAAAATAACTAGAAACACGAGAGAATAAGATGAAATCTATAAAAAATTCCTTGTATATTGATAATGTGAAGAATAAAACATTGTTCACTTGCCTCTTAAGCTAGGGTGACCTTTCACTGGGAAGAGCTCTAAATACACAACACAACACAAAACATTCCATAGTCTCCTATCTCTTTAAATAAATTTTCTGTAGAAAAAACCCTAAGTACTTGTGTTCCCATCACCAATGGGTACCAACTACCTAGTGGGATTTATAAAGTGGACTCTTTTAAACATTAAATAACTATCCACTACTATCCAATGGGACTTACTCAAAGATGATGGCCACACACAACAATTAAATGAATTCTAAAGTAGGGAGGTTAGGGTAGGGGCCTAACAATATAGAGTGGCTTTAACGTAATAGATGCAAATCATATCTTTAGAATATTGTTTGATGTTGAATGGAAAGAGATATCTTGTCATATTTATTAAATTTAGCTACAACACATATGTGTAATAGGGGTAGTCCAAGGGATTAGCTTAACAATTCATTGTATATGTTGTTGACAATTTGGCTAGTTTGATATCAATAGGTGTCTGATTTCAATTTTCTTGGGTGAGGTTCACTAGCTTATGAAACCGAGTTTACTAAAGATGTCATCCATGAATATGGAAATGCATCCCTTAGGTTTCCCAAAAACAAATATATGATAGCAGTAATCTCCATAAATTACCTAGATGCACAAAAAAATGCCAACTTAAACAACAAAAATACTAAATTTAAAATAGATATTCAATACAATCTTTAAATATATAAAGAGTAAACCCTCCCATAAATATTTATAAACAAATTAAAATTAACCAACTTTATAAAAAATAAAGGCAAACCAAATTAACATTAATCTTTTATTTTCCCATTTGTGAAAAATAAGCATTAGAAGACCTAACAAAATTATACTCAAACTCTCTTATTAGTCCCTGCCGAAGGCAAGAAGGGACTCTAGCATTCGATACGGTTTTGACCGTCAACTAGTTTGCAACTGACTTTTAATACATTTGGTATATCCATAACTTTGTATCATGGGTGGTATTTTTTCATATTTAATATTTTAATAAAAATTATTTATCTACAATCATATTCGCTCTAACAATGAAAGTCTTATTGGAGACTTCGCTCCTCCCCATGTAAAAATACATTCTCAATCGTCACTTTTAAATTATGATTTGGATGCAATTTATTTGTTCTAAGTTTTAACCTAAGTTTTCAATGCACCCAAAAATGTCTGACAAATACTACTAGTGCCTGCTCTTCCTTCCAAATTGCAATGTTTTTCTAACAAATATGGCCACCATTTCGACCACCGTTTCCACCACCTAAATGTATGCATGCACATGGATCTACGCCATAGCAGTAACTATGTTGATGGTTACACACTTATTTCCATAAGTTATTTGTTTATTCCATATTTGTGGACCTTCTGGAACTACTAGTGCTAGGTGTCTCTCTTAACTGCTCCATTTCCCAAGTACTTCTCGATTCCTCAACTAAAATTCCCATTACCAATTTTACGTGCACCTGTTTAAGAGTTCGATACCTCTGGAAAAGTTGTACTTATTGATTCCTCACACTGCAGTTCAATTCTCAGCCATTGATGGGGTCCATTTCTTGTGGTCAGGAGGTAATGACACTTGGTGGGCAGGTTCCTTACATGGACTAGGTGATATACGTAGATCTCCTTTGAGAGCGTAAGAAAATAAACTAGTTTTCTACATTAGGAAGTAAAGAGGCACTTCTGAGCACAAACTGAGGTTACAGGTTACAAGGCCCCCTTCCTTGGAGAAAGGGTTCTGGAAAAAGGTAAGGCTAAATGTTACATCATGTTCTTGGCTCTTGGCATGCATAAATACATCATTTGGTTTAAATCCCAACCAACACAACATTCAAGATGATAAAAAACAAATAACTTACCTTCTATTTTCCCGGGTGGGAGAAAGGGGGTAAATCTAATCCTTCTCCTAGGTCTATCATTGCTCTTACCTCTGCTACCTTTACCGATTGATTCTGGCTGAAGAAACGTATCTCAGAAATCTCCACAACAAGATGAGGATCGACAAGCTCAGAAATTCACGTGGGTAATGTTGGTGGTCCATACACTCTAGTTTGACTCCAGGCTCGAGGATGCTCTGCGTCGTTTTTCTTGCTCATGTAAGAGCTCTTCCTGCTTATGTCAAATCAGGAACAAAATAGCCTCTTCCTTCCGATTATGGTTCATGTGCGTATCTATTTGAAGACAAATCAAGGATAATCACCTTAGATCACCCCTTCAAAATCATTGTGCAATTTATGCCTCCACAAAGCTCTTTTTTTGTTGATCATGCGCCAAATTGATAGAGCCGATTCGAGCAAGTCGAATGATTGAAGCTTCCTACCAAAACATGTAATAGGATAACTTAAGGACAACTTGATAAAAGAGGGAAGTAAGGATTCTCTTTAGTAAGAGAAAGTATGTGTGTTCTTTAAATTCAAGGCTGGCCTACAACTTATCCTTCCATTTGCGTAGCGGAGATGCCTCTCTCTTGTCTTTCTCGGCTACCTTCCTTTCTTGGATGGTGTAAATTTCCTCTCGGCATTGATGTATGGAATTACTTCACCATAAACATAGAGCATCCCTTCTCCAGGACTGTATCTGAATCAACTAGCTTGTGATTATGTCGAATGGGATGTATTCTTCGATAGGCCAAATCTATCTCTCCCATCAATACCCTTGGGACCTAGGAATATCATATTTGTTTCCATCCTTTCCCAAAATCCACTGCTATGAAAGGGTTTCTTGAAACAAATGAATTGGTTTCGAAAGGTCCAACATATGAATGGGTTTTGAAAGGTCCTACAGAAGATCTACATTTTGAACAATGGATGTTTTGAATTTGAAGCATAAATGAGAAACATTTTCTATTGCAGTTACAATGGCAGTTGATTCCTTCAAACATAAGTAAAATTTAAAAGAAACTTGATCCTCCATAAATCCCATGTAAGATGGATCCTCCTGTTACGAGGTGAATGTGATTGAGAACTTACATGGCCACCAAATTTTGTTGTGATCCAATTGGACCTCGGTAGAACTCCATATATGCTCTTCCAGTCCTCTTCAAAGGATTTCATGTCGAATATATCTAGGGATAACATTGTTTTATTGGGGGTTGCGCTAAATGACATCACCATTTCAGTTCACCTCTGCATGCATACTATCAATATCATCAATGGAAATCACTTCAAGTTTTTTATTAAAGATTGTTGCAGGATTGTTTAATTACTTTAGCCTTAATTTGACAAATAATTACTTAACCTTCCATTTCCACCCATCTTTGGGATATTGTTGAAGATTGAGACAAGTATTATTGGTTGTGGATTCAAGATCATAGTTGTAGTAAAATGTTTCTCTAGCAGATATGCGGGTGAGGATGTCTGTGCCTTTGGGAAATCCATCGATGGCCTTACATATCTGACATACACAATGAAACAAATTTAGGTCTATATGAGATTAATTCGAAAGGTTAGTTTCATTTTTTATTAGTTCAATTTCTTTTCGTTAATATTATTTAATAATTGATTTCCATGTCAAGATATACTATTCAAATTTCCCAAACAAACATCCTTTGAACTCTCCGCAAAATTATTTATACTCAGGCTAGAGAACACTATATTATCTTACCTCTTTCACTGGTGGATTTCTGTACTACTCAGACCTATCGTATACATGTATTAGCCAATCAACCAAGTATTGGAGTCGACTACCCTGAGATATATAAATGGGTTTCATGAGTTGTAAGTGGCCATTCCATCTTGAATAAAATTATGCATTCACATCTTTGATTTTTTGGTATATTCTCACTTGCAAGTGTTGAATGTGTGGCATAGGCTCTCCAAGCCTCTAGGCTATGAATAAACTTTATTCATTTCTGCCCATGATGATTTTATTGCATTATAGCAACTTTCGCTCACATTTTGTGCCACATAAAACAATGGTATTATCACAGATCAATTGGTGGGCATGATGATATATAAATGTTGAAGGAAAGAACAAAACTATGAATATACTCTAAAGTCTCTAGTCACAACGCTATCATAACCATCTTGAGGTGTAATGTCATCAAAATACGAGACAGGTTCCGAAGATGCCACCGCGCTGATGGTAACGTGAGGATACTTCAAGCGAAACTAGGCAGCTAACACTACAGTAGCTCAATTATTATAAATCCATATACATAATAGGTTAATATATTTGTCTTAATCTGAATTAGGGAGTCTTTTCACAACCAACTAAACAATAGTGTTGGTATCTTTAGTTGACTAGTTGGTAGCACAAAATTAATCAAATATAAATATTATTGAGGAAACCTCTTAGATTATAAAACCAACTAAACACAGAAAAATGTATAAGATTATACGCATCTTACTTCCACCATAAGATCCACCGAAGATGATAATAGGGTAGTTTTCAACAGACAATTTTTCTTCAAACCCAGAGTTAGTGTTGTGTAATCAGCCAATGCCGTTGTGGAAGTGAAATAACTGAGTGTAGAGGCATTGCAAAATGATTCCTTTGAACTCCCAAAGGGCATTGACAACAAATAGTATCGATGCTAAAACAAAAAGGGATTCATCAAAACAACAATTGAGTACACAAGCTTCAGGCTCAATAATTTCATTCATTACGAATATAAATAATCTGAAATTTGTTACAATTTGTAAATAAATGATACCTTAATGTACACAAGAAGTGCATGGAAGTATATGAAGGTGGGGGGGTTAAATAGAGAAAACATAATATTATATTATGTTTTCTCTATTAAACCCCTATTATGTTTTCTCTATTAAACCCTCCACCCCCTCCCTCATATAAATGAGGTTGGGGGGTAATATTATGTTTTCTCTATTAAACCCCTATTATGTTTTCTCTATTAAACCCTCCACTACCTCCCTCATATATATATGAGGGTGGGGGGTTTAATAGAAAAAACACAATATAATATTATGTTTTCTTTATTAAACCCCCCACCCCCACTCTCATATATATGAGGGTGGGGGTCAAGAGTTTAATAGAGAAAACATAATATAATATTATGTTTTCCCTATTGAACCCCCCATCCACATAGAGAAAACATGATATTATATTATGTTTTCTATTAAACCCCCCACCCTAATATATATGAGGGTGGGGGGTTTAATAGAGAAAACATACTATAATATTATATTATGTTTTCTCTATCAAACCCCCCAACCACCCTCATATATATGAGGGTGAGGGTATTAATAGAGAAAACATAATATAATATTTTGTTTTCTCTATTAAAACTCCCACCCTCATATATATGAGGGATAATATTATTTTTTCTTTGTTAAGCCCCCCACCGCCCCACTCATATATGAGTGTGGGAGTGGAGGGTTTAATAGAGAAAACATAATATTATATTATGTTTTCTCTATTAAAATTCACACCCCACCCTCATATATGAGGGTGGGGGTGGGGGTTGGGGTGGGGAGATTAATAGAGAAAACATAATATAATATTATGTTTTCTCTATTAATCCCCCCCCACTCCCCTCACCCACCTTCATATATGAGGGTAATGAGGGTGTGGGTGTGGGTTTTAATAGAGAAAACATAATATAATATTATATTTTCTCTATTAAACCCCCCACCCACACCCTCATCACCCTCATATATGAGAAAACATAATATAATAGTGGGGGTGAGGGAGTTTAATAGAGAAAACATATATAAGGATGGGGGTGGGGGTTTATAAATAATCTGAAATTTGTTACAATTTGTAAATAAATGATACCTTAATGCACACAAGAAGTGCATGGAAGTATATGAGGGTGGGGGGTTAAATAGAGAAAACATAATATTATATTATGTTTTCTCTATTAAACCTCCCACCCTCATATATGTGAGGGTGGGGGTGGAGGGTTTAATAGAGAAAACATAATATTATATTAAGTTTTCTCTATTAAACCCTCCACCCCCACCCTCATATATATGAGGGTGGGGGGTTTAATAGAGAAAACATAATTTAATATTATGTTTTCTCTATTAAACCCTCCACCCCCACGCTCATATATGAGTGGGGCGGTGGGGGGCTTAACAGAGAAAAAATAATATTATCCCTCATATATATGAGGGTGGGGGTTTTAATAGAGAAAACAAAATATAATATTGTGTTTTCGCTATTAATACCCTCACCCTCATATATATGAGGGTGGGTGGGGGGTTTAATAGAGAAAACATAATGTAATATTATGTTTTCTCTATTAAACCCCAACCCCCCACCCTCATATATGAATATTATGTTTTCTCTATTAATTCCCCTCCCCCGCTCCCCTCACCCACCCTCATATATGAGGGTGATGAGGGTGTGGGTGCGGGGTTTAATAGAGAAAACATAATATAATATTATATTTTCTCTATTAAACCCCCCACCCACACCCTCATCACCCCCATATATGAGGGTGGGGGTGGGGGGTTTAATAGAGAAAACATAATATTGATATATGAGGGTGGGGGTGGAGGGTTTAATAGAGAAAACATAATATAATATAATAGTGGGGGTGGGGGGGTTTAATAGAGAAAACATAATATTATATTATGTTTTCTCTATTAAAAACCCCACCCCCACCCTCATATGGGGGGTTTAATAGAGATAACATAATATAATAGTGGGGGTGAGGGGGTTTAATAGAGAAAACATATATAAGGATGGTGGTGGGGGTTTTAATAGAGAAAACATAATATGAGGGTGAAGGTGGGGGGTTTAATAGAGAAAACATAATATAATATTATGTTTTTTCTATTAAACCCCCTATATGAGGCTGGGGGTTTTAATAGACAAAACATAATATTATATTATGTTTTCTCTATTAAAGCCCCCACCCCCACCCTCATATATGAGGGATGAGGGTGGGGGTGGGGGATTTAATAGAGAAAACATAATATAATATTATGGTTTCTATATTAAACCCCCCACCCCCACCCTAATTTAATAGAGAAAACATAATATAATATTATGGTTTCTATATTAAACCCCCCACCCCCACCCTCATTAATTTTTCTCTATTAAAGCCCCCACCCCCACCCTCATATATGAGGGATGAGGGTGGGGGTGGGAGTTTTAATAGAGAAAACATAATATAATATTATGGTTTCTATATTAAACCACCCACCCCCACCCTCACATAGTTAGGGGTATGAGGGTGGGGGTGAGGGTTTTAATAGAGAAAACATAATATAATATTATGGTTTCTCTTTATAAGGGTGGGGGTGGGGGGTTTAATAGAAAAAAAATAATATAATATTATGTTTTCTCTATTAAACCCCTCACCCCCACCCTCATATATGAGGGTGGGGGTGGGGGGTTTAATAGAGAAAACATAATATTATAGTATGGTTTCTCTATTAAACGCCCCACCCTCACCCTCACATAGGTGGGGGTATGAGGGTGGGTGTGGGGGGTTTAATAGAGAAAACATCATATAATATTATGATTTCTCTATGAAACCCACCACCCCCACCCTCACATAGGTGGGGGTGTGAGGGTGGGGGTGCGGGGTTTAATAGAGAAAACATAATATAATATTATGGTTTCTCTATTAAATCCCCCAACCCCACCCTCATGCTCATATGTGAGGGTTGGGGTGGGGGGTTTAATACAGAAAACATAATATTATATTATGGTTTCTCTATTAAACCCCCCACCCCCAGCCTCACATAGGTTGGGGTATGAGGGTGGGTGTAGGGGGTTTAATAGGGAAAACATAATATAATATATGATTTCTCTATGAAACCCCCCACCCTTACATAGGTGGGAGTCTCTATAGAGGGTGGGAGAGGGGGGGATTTAATAGAGAAATTATAATAATAATTTCTCTATTAAATCCCCCCCCCCTCCCACCCTCTATATGGGAGGGAGGGGCTTTAATAGAGAAATAATAATAATAATTTCTCTATTAAATCCCCCCCCCTCCCCCCCTCTATAGAGGGTGGGAGGTGGG
>ML776808.1:503912-523096 GCA_009831015.1 Picea engelmannii
GGGGGGGGGGGGGGGGGGAAGGGGTTGAATAGTGTAGGGATATTTTTCCCAAATTTTCCCCTTCACAAAACTCATTAGTTAGCAATCTCCATTTACTCCTTACTTATTGTTGTCATTTATAACTAGTTACATGTGAACATATATCAACAATATATCAACAACAAATCATCACCACAAGGAACACAAGGAACACAATATGTATGTACAATTTTCCTTTTATTACGGACTACAATCCTTGGGTTATCAACAACAACTAAATAGAGTACAACTCTACAAGAGCACCAACTCTATAATGCAAGACTTAGCTTACAACCTCAGCACCAACTGATACGAGGCAAAAATCCTCAACAAATATCAATTTGTTAACAGGTACACGACCTATTGGTAGTGCAACACACGTATGTACGCGCCCTACCAGTAGTACAACTCACGTATGTACACAGCCAGTATGTACTAAAACCTGCATATCACTACTGAGCAACTAGGATTTTCTTTTCATCACACACTTAGATCCTCTGAAACCTTCAGTCACATACTCTTCTGTTTCTCACTGTCCAATATGACCCATAACCAGTCACAACACATCCAATCTCTCCAACAACTTACTCATGCTCCAACAACACAATATGAATGCTACTCAATCATGTATAAGCAATCAACATACTATAACAATCATATCAGCACTGAATCATACGAGTGTTTCTCACTCCATCAACCAAAACAAACCACATCATAACATTCATACCAAGAATTCCTTAAGCATTCACCACACAACAATCAAGAGTATCAATCAAGACAACAATGCAACCATACCAAAGTCTCAGTGGAAGATTTGAGCCCATAGAATGCAGATCTCAAACCTTCTTCAATCTTCAAGAGCCTAGCATCAACTCAACCACAAGTCTTCATGACTTCATCCACTGTATGCGCCCTGTACTCATTCATCCCACGTATGTGCATTCCTTGGCTCACTACATCCCACGTATACCTTAGAAACTAGGGTTTCTGAACTTTTGAGACTTTTGTCGTCATGATTTCAGACTTGTCGAAACTTTGATGTGTCTATGAGATCTTCTAGATCTTGTTTCTCTCAGAATAGATCTTCAATACATGCTCAATAGATGCACACTAGAGTCATATTCACAAGAGACCCTTGCCTCTTATTTATACTCTCCAAGTAGCTTCCTTAGAAGCATCTTCTAGGTCACTTAACCCACTTCTAGGTCACTTAACCTATTCTAGGTCTCTTAACCTATTCTAGGTCTCTTAACCCATTTCTAGGTCGCTTAACCTATTTTCCTCATTTTTAGGGTTAACCACTTTCCATATTTAGAATTTCTCCATTTATTTATCATTTAAATATTCCTCCTTGACTTTGTCACTTCAATTTATTATTTAAATAATAATTTTTTCTTTTCAAGCTCTTTGACTTCTTCGACCTTTTGGGGCTTCAAGCCTACATATAAGGGTCCTCCAACTTTGTAAGGCCATAACTCTCAAACCATGAGGAGTTATGTGACATTCCACATACCACCGAAAATGACATGACAAGCACTACCCATTTAGGATAGTTTCATCAATAACTTCACTGATCTTCATCTCATTATTCCACGTATAAGCATGGGTTATCCAACCATACTTCTAGGTTAACTCAACCGTAAAGCGTCTTCCCATGAGGGATTTCACGATAAGGGGACCACTTTGGAGTTCATCCATTTGTACACCTTATCAACCATCATTAGACAATAATGATTCATCTTTACATCAATCCAACAATGCATCATATATCAATGTAACACATCAATCCATCTTCATCTATGATCATGTATCAATGACAACATATGACTATGATTCCACTTGACATCAATCAATACTATTATAAGACATGTATACATCAAACCTTTCACCTTTGACATTATTCAATCATCCTTTGGCATCAACCAATTCCTTCATATCAATCCTTTGACATCAATCAATCAATCATCCTTTGGAATCAATCAAACAATCAATCCCTTGACATCAATCAATCACTTTGACATCAATCCATCACTTGACATCAATCCTTTGACATCAATTAATTAAATCTTTGGCATCAATGATAACATGATCCAAAAATCTCCCCCTTTGGCATTGATGGAAATACCAACATTGATGTCAACATGTAGACAAGGCATGCTCTACATTAATAGTCATTAATCAAATCAATGTCACTATCTCTCCCCATTAATAATCATCAATCACATCAATGTGACTATCTCTCCCCCTTTGACATCAATGGAAAAGGTTCATTCTCCTCTTGGGGTTTCTCCCCCTGCTTGAACTATCCTTGGGGCTACTCCCCCTGTTTGAATGCCTTTAATCTTCCTCTGAATAATCTCTCCCCTTTTAAACAAGGGATATCACTCTGATATAATGTTGAATATACATCACCCATACTCCCCTTGTGACCATCACTCCCTCTGTAATTATGCCTATGTTCTCTTTCTTCAAGCATAGGGCTATTTCCTCCTAGAATCATGGGAATAAGAATGACTCCCCCTATGGGTATGTCTCCCCCTATCTTCTCTACAAAATGAACAATATGCTACCACATCATGATCCTTGGACCTGTCCATGCATCAACCTCATGCCATACCAAACATCATGAAGTGAAAGATATGTAAATACATCATGTACCAAAACATGTGCCAATAGTATACCAATCATATGCCTTCATCAACATGCCAACAATGTGTATCTACCAACATGCCAATAATTTGCATTAACGAATATTCCAAACAAGTGTCATATCACTCATGATATGCCTCCACCATGAACCAAGTTCCATAGTCATGTATCTCAATCAATCAAGTGCCTCAACTATATCATCCCATATGTCATGTACCAAAGTATATGCTAATCAAGCCATACCAATGGTGTACTTTTATCCAAGTACTATCATCGAAACATATACCATCTATGAGTGTACCAAACATGCTCAACAACTATAGATCAGACTCATCAATGATGTACAAGATGATCACCTCATCAACTCACCAACTACATGTTCCAAGATGTAGTCCATCCAAAGGCCAAATGCATGCATCAAGATATCCAACAAATATGCTTTCAGTAATACATCACAAGATATATCAATGAAAGTCAAATATGTACCAACCATGTAACCCAACTAATCATCCTCAATCCTCCATTCACTACGGAAAATACTAAGCATCCAAAAATACATGTACTAGTAGTGTGCTTCAAATGACATTTCCAACTGGCTTCATCAAGATATATTGCATAACAAAAGTACCATAAATTCACTATCATAACCAACAATGTTCTTCAACATAAGAGTGCCTCAATCCATACTCATGGGTTAATGCCATGCATCCAAGATATATTCTCATTTTATATCATCACATTACATAATCCACTATGTAATCATGAAAACCTGCAACAAACAATGTTAGAACCTGCAACAAACTATGTCAGACCCTGTATCACAGAGTTATATCATCACATTAAGTTGCAACCTATGTGCATAACACTTTTCCCAAGTCTTTACCACATATATGTGACCTGTTTCATAGACAACTCGTGTATGTACGTGACCTATTCAAGGTCAGCTTGCATATGTACATGACTGTTACCACTGTCACCCGCGTATGCTTTAGTAGATGACACACTTGATCTTCCCTCAAGGCTTCCATTCTACTCTAGTTGTTCAGTCTTCTTCACCCACTTCTGAAGGTGTCCCTGCTTCTCATAACCTGAGCTCCAAGCTTCCATATTTTAAAATATGTCTCCCTTCCTTACTTCACTCCCTTTTCTAGTCATGCTATATGAAGTCCTAATCATGGACCTTCTTCTTGTGTTCCAACAATCCCGAGATTTGTGGCCAAATCCACTACAGCTGTAGCATATCATGCTGTGACAATGAACAAAAATGTGACCTACTTGATCACATCTCCAACACCTTATGGTGTTATGAATTCTTCCATTATCTCTTCTTACATAATATTTGCATTCCAAAGCTTTGTAACCATATTCATTACATGAATAACATTGACCATGAAAAACACCTTCATACCTTTGCTTTGGTGTCCATCTTCTTTGAGGTGTAAGGATGGCTTCTTGATGTCTTCCTTTCTTTGTTATTTTGAAACTTTTATTCCCTTGTGTAGGTGTTTGACTTGCAACATTATCTTCATCCTTTGAGAGTGAGAGACTTACCTCTTTCTTCTTTGAGGTGCTTGCTTCAACATGTGTAGCTTCTTTCTTGTATCCAAGACCTGATTTATCATTTGGTGATCTTTGAATTTCCAATATCTCATTCAATATTAGTGAGATATTCAAGAATTTGTTTGACTTATCTACTTTATTTCTAAGATCAACAACTTCAGCTTCTAACTTGTGAATTGATTTTCCTTTTTCATTTATTTGATTCCTCAATAGTTCCTCTACCCTTTTGGCTTCTTCAATTTGGGTCTTGAGATGGGCAATAGTTTCAAAACTTTTTCTAATCTCATCATCTACCTTCTTATATTATTTTTCATTCTTTAGTCTTGTGATCTCTTCTTCCTTTTCTTCTAATTGATTCTTGTTACTCTCTTCTTGTTCCTTGAGCATTTCCTTTAACTTCAAGATGTGCCTTTGACTCTTATTAAGAAATTTTTTAGTGTTATCCGAAAGATAGCTATAGTATATATAACAATGGTCATTGTTTTATTCATATAGACCCTATTCAACTTTATTTTGAAGTTCTAATAGTTCTTCTTCTATTCTTTCCATGAGATAACTACCATCAAACTCTACCCAAACTATTTCAAGATTGTCTTCTTCACTTGTAGAGAAATATTCAATATCATCACATTTTGAATTATTACAATCAAGGGTCTTCGAGGATTATTTACCTTCATTTGAAATATCTTCAAGATATTCCTTTGTGCCATCATCATCATCATCACATGATTCTTTTCCTTCATTTGAAATGTCTTCAAGATCTTCCTTTTTTCCAACATCATCACATGATTCTTTGCCTTCATTTGAAATGTCTTCAAGATCTTCCTCTTTGTCAACATCATTACATTAAAAAATAACGCAATCAAGAGTTTTTGGAGATTCTTTACCTTTAATGATCTTGATGGAGTGGTATTCAATATTTTCCTTCTTTCTTTGATATGTCTCATCTAGCTTTAGCCAGAGAATTGTCCCATGCTCTCTTTGATAGGGCTTGAGAGTCCACTAAGAATGGTCTTAAGAGACAATGCATCATTATTTTTTCCTTCCCTTTGAACTGCAAACTTTGACTTGTTCTTCAAGGAAACTAATCCACCAATGGTTGCCTTCCAAATACCTGCTCCCATCTCTTTCAAATGCACTTTCATTTCTATTATCCAAGTAGAATAGTTTTCCTCATCAAGGATTGGAACTTCATCATCCATTTGTGTGTCTATGGATCTACTCCAAGATTTTTAAGGCTTATAGTGAAGGCCTTCTTTGATACCAATTGTTGGACACACCGACCACACTGAGAGGGGGGGGTGGGGGGTGAACAGTGTAGGTCTCTTTTTCCCAAAACTTCCCCTTCACAAAAATCATTAGTTAGAAATCACCATTTACTCATTACTTATTGATGTCATTTATAATCAATTACATGTGAACATATATTATCAATATATCATCAAACATCATCACCACAAGGAACACAAGATCTATATACAATTTTATTTTTATTACAGACTACAATCATTGGGTTATCAACAACAACTGAATAGAGTACAACTCTATAAGAGCACCAGCTCTATAATGCAAGATTCAACTTACACCCTCAGCACCAAATGAGATGAGACAACAATCCTCAACATATATCAATCTGTCAATAGGTACACAACCTGTCAGTAGTACAACATGCGTATGTACGTGCCCTACCAGTAGTGCAACATGCATATGTGTGTGCCCTACCAGTAGTACAGCTCGCGTATGTACATGGCCAGTCTGGACTACAGCCTCCGTATCACTTATGAGAAACTAGGTTTTATTTTCATCACACATTCAGATCCTCTGCAACCTTCAGTCAAATTCTCTTTTGTCTCTCACTGTCCAATCTTACCCATAACCAGTCACAACACATCCAATCTCTCCAACAAATTATTCATGCTCCTCAACAACACAATATGAATGATAATCAATCATGTATAAGAAACCAACATACTATAGCAATCATATCAGCACTAAATCATATGAGTGTTGCTCACACCATCAACCAACACAAACCACATCATAACAACCATACCAAGAATGCCTTAAGCATTCACCACACAACAAGAAAGAGTATCCATCAAGAAAACAATGCAACCATACCAGAGTCTCAGTGGAAGATCTGAGCCATAGAATGCAGATCTAGAACTTGCTTCAGTCTTAAAGAGCCTGTCATCAGCTCAACCACAACTCTTCATGACTTCATCCACTGTACACACCCTATCCTCATTGAGCCTGCATATGTACACGCCCTGGCTCACTACAACCCCCATACCTCAGAAACTAGGGTTTATGAACTTCCGAGACTTTTGCCATCATGATTTTAGACTTGCCAAAACTTTGATGCATCCATGAGATCCTCCAGATCTTCTCTCTCTTAGAATGGATCTTCAATACATGATCAAGAGATGCACACTAGAGTCATCTTCACAAGAGACACTTGCCTCTTATTTATACTCTCCAAGTAGCTTCCTTAGAAGCATCTTGTAGGTCACTTAACCTATTTTCCTCATTTTTAGGGTTAACCACTTTCCATATTTAGAAGTTCTCCACTTCATTATCATTTAAATATTCATATTTGACTTTGTCACTTCACTTTATTATTTAAATAATAGTTTCTTCTTTTCAAGAACTTTGAATTCTTTGACCTTTTGGGGCTTCAAGCCTACATATGAGTGTCCTCCAACTTCGTAAGGCCATAACTCTCAAACCATGAGGAGTTATGTGACATTCCACATACCACCGAAAATGGCATGACAAACACTATCCATATAGGATAGTTTCATTAACAACTTCATTGATCTTCATCTCATTATTCCACATATAAGCATGGGTTCTCCAACTATACTTCTAGGATAACTCAATCATAAAGAATCTTCCCATGAGGGATTTCACCATAAGAGGACCACTTTGGAGTTCATCCATTTGTACACCTTATAAACCATGATAAGCCAATAATGATTCATCTTTACATCAATCCAACAATGCATCATATACCAATGAAACACATCGATCCATATTCATCTATCATCATGTATCAATGACAACATATGACTATGATTCCACTTGACATCGATCAATACTATGATAAGACATGTATACATCAAAATTTTGACCTTTGACATTATTCAATCATCCTTTGACATCAACCAAGTCCTTGATATCAATCCTTTCACATCAATCAATTAATCATCCTTTGGCATCAATCAAACAATCAATCACTTTGACATCAATCCTTTAACATCAATTAATTAAACCTTTGAAATCAATGAAAACATGATCCAACAAATAATATATTATGTTTTCTCTATTAAACCCCCCATCCTAGGGTGGGGGTGGGGGGTTTAATAGAGAAAACATAATATTATATTATGTGTTCTCTATTAAACCCCCCTATGAGGGTGGGGGTGGGGGGTTTAATAGAGAAAAAATAATATAATATTATGTTTTCTGTATTAAACCACCCACCTGACCCTAACATACCCTCATATATATGAGCGTGGGGGTGGGGGGTTTAATAGGAAAACATAATATTATATTATATGAGGGTGCGGGTGGGGGGTTTAATAGAGAAAAAATAATATTATCATCTATGATGATCCATATGGATATTGGTGGCCACCCACCTTTTCCAACTGGCTCAAAATAGTTTTCTGACATTTTTGGCAATTTACTATTTTTAGCAGTTTTAACTTTTGGGGCCATTTTGAGGGTCTAAATGAAGGTTTTTCGGTATCAAGCTCCTCAATGATATATATAGGAATAATTGATCCCCCAAAATGAATCTCCTCCACGATACCTTTCCAACGGGCTATCACATGCCTAAAACGAAGATCGTATGCAAAAGTTACGACCCCGAGAAGTTGATGTACTAACTTACCCAAACGGGGCCCACATGAATTTTGGCGCTTCATCTCCTAGGGTTAGGTTTTTCGATGTCTAGGGTTTTTGGAGTTCTTTCTTATTGTAAAAATTCCTTCAGAGCCTCATTGTAACCTTCTTCTTGCGAATGCACGCTGTCATCACATCTCTTCTCAGAGATAGGCCGCCACCATTCCAACAAGCTTGTTTCCGCTGCATTTTACAGTTTCAGCTTATTTCGTTATTGAATAGAAAACTAGTTTTATTGTATATTTGTTATTTTGTGTTAAGCATCTATTAATAATCTGTATTCATTTCATTTTTCTCATAAAATCCAGATCATATGAAGATGGGGGTGGGGGTT
This sequence comes from Picea engelmannii, assembly GCA_009831015.1. Taxonomy (NCBI): domain Eukaryota; kingdom Viridiplantae; phylum Streptophyta; class Pinopsida; order Pinales; family Pinaceae; genus Picea; species Picea engelmannii. The sequence goes on from ML776808.1 coordinate 512,383, forward strand.
TTAATAGAGAAAACATAATATTATCATATATGAGGGTGGGGGTGGGTGGTTTAATAGAGAAAACATATTAATTATTAATTTTTATCTATTATACCCCCACCCCCACCCCCACCCTCATATAAGAGGATGGGGTTGGGGGGTTTAATAGAGAAAATATAATAATTGTATTATGCTTTCTCTATTAAACCCCCCACCCCCACCCTCATCTATGAGGGTTCTATGAGGGTGGGGGTGAGGGGTTTAATAGAGAAAACATAATATAATATGAGGGTGAGGGTGGGGGTGGGGGGTGTTATCACTCCAAGAAACCCTTTGTGGTTGTAGACCAAAGGTTCTTGGTAACTTCAAGTCAAAATGTTTTTGTGTTTTGTGTATATGGATCAATGGGATAACTCAATTTAAATATGATATATAGGCAGTCAACATGGCAATCAAATGAACCATTGCTATCAAGGATTAATAATCAGTTGGTAGCTTAAAGTGGGTGAAGAAAAAATTTCTTATAAACTAGTACACCATGTAGGGTCTAATAAACAATGGAGAAACTATTTACCAAGTTATGAGCCAATCAATGAGATAACAGTCATCTATGGCTAAACAACTCGAATAAAAGTACATAAATAAGGTGGCAAAAATGACATCAATAGAGAGAGGAACCTGTGATTTGTATTAGCATCAAAGGGCTTGTTTACAATATGGCATTTCTGTATCCAAAATCAAACCCTGAATTAATCTTATGTTTGTAGCTTTATAGCTTTACATCATAGTGTCTAGATCCTGAATTAATGGATCTAATTTTCTAAATACAGAAAGTAAAACCATATTTACAATAAAATAGGAAAAGACCCTCAAGATGAGGTCAATCCATATCTTATGATCTTTAACAGTAGTAGAGTGATGATGAAGTGCAATCTAACCTCCCAAGGCTATTTGATTTGGTCCTCCAAGGATAAAATTCGAATTTGGTGAAGTGTGCAAAAACCCTGATTTTCTGCCTTTGAAAAAGGTACCAAAAATGATTGAAACACCTCTTCTTTCTCTTATCCATAAAAAATAGCCATTGGATTGGACTTGATAATTCAACAAATGTCCATTAGAAGAAGTTTCAAACTATTCAAACTCAAAAAATCATCTGGGCAAAAGTTCGGTCATTCTGGCAGTGGCAGGCTTTCACCAGCTAATTTACCCAAAAATTCGCTCCTTAGCCGGTGAAAAGAAAAGCTTTCACCAGCTAACTAGCAAAGTTCAAGACAAGTTAGCTGGTGAAAGTGCAGATTTTTTTTAAAATCAAATTTCTCATTCGCGAAGAGTCTGTTTTACATGCTTGAATAGTCAATGGGGACATGAGACAAGGACCTACTTGTGTGCTTGTCACCTAGGGTTTATTCAGAAAAATTATACATATATGCAAGAAATAAGTAATGCAACCATTCAATCAAGAAGTTTTGCAGAAAAATACTTGCATATCACCAAGAAAAAGCATAGAAAACCCTAGTTGTAACACCTTCCATTCAGAGAAAATGCCAAAATATTCCAAGAAATTCTTCCTTCAATAAGTGTGCATCAGAAATTCAGCCAATAACCCAAGAGAGGGTGCAAATTTTAGACCTCACCAAGTGGTGAGTGAGAGATGATGAAAAAATGAAGGTAAAAATACTTCATTTATACAGTACCATGACCTAATTTTACATTTTAGGTCATGAAAAAGGCCGACAAGGCCACAATACTAAATCATATTGTTTTTACATTAAAATTTCAAATTAAAACAATAATCAAGATAAAAAGAGACATCAAGCCCCTCTAAGGGAGACGCTATCCCTTTCTAGGGAAAATGGGGCATCTTGGAGAAAAATGTTAGCTTTCCTTGGGATTCTCCAACCTGCCACACCTGCCAATACTGCCCAGTCTACCTCCCAAGATGTCCATAAGGCTGGATGACATGATGGTCATCATGGGTGATGTCCTAGGCCTTCCAAGGCCAACGTCCCATTGAAAAAGGGCCAATCCCCCTAGGTAAAGCACCTCTGCCAGGGTGCCTCTGGTGGAACATCCTCCTCTTCTCCGTTGCATAGCCCTTGATCCATATCTATCATGTCTCTGCCCCCTGATGGGGTCTCAAAATCCATCTGATGGGCTCTTCAACCCCATGGAGGTCTGAACTAATCATCTCCCCATGTGTATCGGTCCAAAATGGTACCTGTCCATCGGGCATGATCCTACACATCAACAACTATACCCTCCATGGGCTCATCAGTCACAGGGATCATAGAAATGTAAATCACATATCATCATCAATATTATCAAACCTGTGCATAAAATCCCTAATACATCAGTTAAAATCTCAAAGACATTACACAAGCCTGCAATACAAGTTTGGAGAAAAGGACAAGGTGTCCTATTGGGCTAGTGGCCAATGGAAAAGGAAAGTTCTCGGAAAAAACCTAATCCAATCCATGTAAGTGGGTTATGTGGTCAGGGGATGTCCAAGCATCTGGGTGCAATGAGGGCCAAGGATGCAAAAATGTTACCTATGGGTGCCTTTGTAGAAGGTGAGTTGTACTTGTCGTGGATGCATTTTTTCCAAGCCCATTTTTGCCTCTTATTCTTTATTTATTTTTGTTCAAGAGATAATCAGGGGACACTACCCTAGTTTGGTGACCAGTGGTGGCAATGTTACCCACAAGTACTTTCACAGAAATGATAAGGTTGGCTCGTGACGAGACCCCCTTTCCCTTGGCCATGCAACCAAGAGTCACTATCCTGGCGTGGTAACTAGTTGGTGATAATGTCATACTACTAGGTGCCCATGGACCTAATAGGTTGGTTCGTGATGAGACCCCCTATCCTCTGATCATGTCTGTTTTTATCATTTTTTAGGGTCCCTCTTGTTTCTTGTTGAGAAGCCTTTTATTTCTTTCTCGGGGATACCTGGGAGAAGAATCTTGAGGTTTGATTCTTAGGCTTTTATCTTTTACCAACTTCTTTTACCTTATGGGCCTTTAGCCCCTTCTTCCCATGAGGTAAGGTGGAATCCTGCAAATAGGTCAACCCAGTGCCCAGACAAGTGGAATGGGGTAGGTGAGCAGGAAGCAAGGTGAAAAAGTGGTGCTGTGAAGGGAGTGGACGATGGATTTTTAGAAGTCCCCCCAGTGGAAAACAAAAAACTATAGACACGGGCTTTCTAGGGCACCCTATCGATCCCCCTAAACATGGTCAAGTGGGCAAGTGTAAGAACCAAGCAGTTGTTATAAAATAAAAATAATCACATGCACATATTCGAGGGTTTTGATGATCAAAGTGACACATACCATGATACCTGGACTAATTACCTTATGGGGAAAGAACCATCTCTGACACAGAACCAAGACGATAGTGATGGATGCTGCTACTGCTAACAAGATAAATATGATGGAAGAAAGAAAAGGTAGTCCCTCCAGGGCCATGCTAAAGTCAATCATGCTCTCGCTACTCCATGTCTTGGACCAATGGCCCTCGAGACATGATCTCCTAGTTATCCCTAAAAGTGGGGGATAACATGCCACTTTTCCAATGCTCTAGATGATGTCATAGGGTCCATATAACTTGGGTGATAATTTCTAAGGTGTTTTTTATTTGACTAATGTTTTTTTATTGGTTTGGAGATGAAGAAACATTTGATCCCATGTTGCAAAAGAATTTTTATAATAATTTTGTTCCACTCATTTCTTCATTATATTTTGAAACATAACCCAATTTTATTTTAGTATGCAAAGAATGGCTTCTCTAGTGTGGAGTGTGTGATCCACTACTTGAACAATGGAAGCATTTAGTAATTATGAAATGAATCAAAATTACTTTTTACCGTAAACCCCTTCATATGGGGTCATCTTGGTAGCTCCATAATAAGAGGTATTATACCACCATTTTGTGAGGGGAAGCCATTGTGTCCATTGGTATGGTTTTTCAAAGGAAAAGCATCTCAAATAGGTTTCCATGAACTTTTTGACCACTTCACTTTGACCATATATTTTGGGGTAATATGCAGTGCTCATTTTTAGTTGGATATCCTGTAGTTTAAAAATCTCCTACCAAAATTTTCTAGTGAAGGTAGGATCTTGATATGAGACAATAAAAGCAAGCATGCCATGTAGCTTAAAAATATAATCAAGGAAGACTTGTAAACTAAATAGGGGGTAAATTGATGTGGTAGGGAACAAAACTAAGCATATTTGGAGATACAATAATTTACCACCATCATCATGGATTTTTTTCCCACCCTCGAAAGTTCCACTATAAAATCCACAACATTGTCGACCCATATGTGTGTTAGGATCAATAGCAGTTTCAACACCCCTCTTATATTTATTGTCTATCATTTATGTTTTTGGTAGGTGTCATAGGTTTCCACAAAATCCTAGATGTCAATTTTCATTCCCTCCCAAAAGAATGAGCACTTAGTTTGTTCGTATGTTTTATGAAATCCAAAGTTACCTTTTGTAGGTGATGAATGGAATTCCTCTAACAATATTTGTTTTAAGGAATAATTATTTACTAGAACAATGTGTCCTTTATATTGAAATGTATATAGTTGTCATATATACCCCTTAGGAGGATTGGGATCTTCCTAAATCCTATGGATGAATTGAATGATAGTGTTATTTTTAACCATTCTTGATGGTCTTCCTTAATCCAACCTACAATGGGTAAAGATAAGGCAAAGAGAGAACCATCCTCCTCAAATTGTCGAGATAAGGCATCAACCACAACATTTTATTTACCCTTATTATAGATAATCTCATAATCATACAATAACAACTTGATGACCCACTTATGTTTCTTTGGTGAGAATAACCATTTTTTTAGAAAGTAGTTCACATTATGGTTGTAAATATTGATCTTGAAATGTCACCATATGAGGTATGGGCTCTAGGTATCTACTACATGCATGATGTCCATGTTGGCCCTTGACCAAGTTTTGAGTATCCTTGGTCATTTTTTACCATTTTGGGACTTCGACAGGCTGTCAAAGGTGGAGCGCAAGACAAAGTGGAGATCGTGGGATATCAGCCCCTCTTTTAGGGATTTTTGGGTTTTGGGTTATGTAATGGGTATGGGGATGTCAGCCCATGGGTTTACCCATGTTTAGGCCTATTTTGTAAAGTATAAATATATGTCTAGGAGATGTAAGAGGTGGTGTGTGTGTGTGTATGAGAAGTAGGCATTTGTGTGGTGTTGTGATAAGTGCTAAAGTGTTAAGTGTGAATTGTAAATGCTTCATGCATACTGGGTTCGGACTTGCAGAGCTAAGTGCAAGTCGTCTGTAGTGGTTTGTGCACAAACTGTGGAAGGCTTTGTGTTGTAAATCAAGGAAGGAGGATATAGCAAGGTGAACATATCTCCTATCCTCTGTGGAATAAGATATCAGGGATCTGTGCATGTAGTTGATGGACCAAAGATAATAAAGAGAAGAAGAGTTGGATGTAGCCCTAGGGTGGGGGTGAACAACGTATATCCTGTGTTGTCATTCTTTGTGCGATGTATTGATGTGCTTATGTGTTTACTTGCTTTAGTGCTTTGATATAGATGAATGATATATAGATCTGTTGATGATTTGTGATTAATAATATGAATAAGTGCTACATCTAACCCATATGAATGTGCTTAGTGATCGATTATACTAGATCTGGGTGAATACTGCGATGCTCTATGATTAGGGTTTTACTGCGAAGAAGCTACTGGTTAAATATTGAAGGATTATAATTTCTAAGCACTCTTTTAAGGTACTTAAATCATAGATCTGTGTCCCAGCTAAGGTTGTAGACACCGGAGTCCTGCAACCACCCCTGCCTCTACCTCGGGTGAGACTTCATCTGCTTCGCAGGTGTTGTCGAAAGGGCCGGTAGTTAGGGTTTTGTTGGTGCATTTTTGTAGCATTGAACCCTGGGTTTGCCCCTGTGCCAACAAATGGTTCCATTGGAGGGACTTGAAACTGTGATTGTTGGGAACTGAGAAAGAAAATGGTATGTGCAAAGATCTGACCTAAAACTGTGATTGTTGTGAACTGAGAAAGAAGAAACTCTATGCAAAGATCTCACCTGAAACTGTGAAAGATCTGTGTGTAGATCTGTTTCCCTATTGCACAGTATTCTACTCGATCTGTGAAGCTATGTGCTAAGAAAATAAGTCTGATCAGAAGAAAAGAGGTAATATCTTAAGGATTTGTGCTTTAGGTAAGAATAGTGAAAAGTTTTAGATCTGGAAGCTTTGTGCTCTTATGAAAGTAAAATTAGTGGAAATTTTTGTTTCAAGAGTATGGATCTAGGTATGTTAGATAATGTTTTGAAAACTAGGGAACAACTAGAAGAAAAGAGGTTTGATATGAGTAGATCTGATAGAAATAATGAAAGATATGTTATACCTATGCATATAAAGAATGTTTGGACTAACAAATTGATGCAGGATCCTAGAAAGAATTTTTTGCAGGTTAGCTACTATGATTCTAGTGCGCATTGCAGGAAGGTTTGGGGATCATTTAAAAGAAAGAGAGGATTAACTCTTTGTTACAGTTGTAGAAAACAGACACATCTTGCTAAGGAATGCCCTGGTAGAAGACCTAGTTGTCTTTGTTGTAAAGCTGTGGATCATGAAGTTCTGGATTGCCCTAGAATGATTGCTAAGGTTGAAAGAATGAATATGATCCAAGAAGACCCTGAGAAAGGTCAAGACACTAATACCATGGCAGAACCCAAAAAATAATCATAGACTGTATTGCTACAAATGAAAGAAACCGTGAATTATCACCGACATATCAACTTATCAGAGATCTTAAAAGAAAAAGAGTACATAGAAGAAAGAGTAGGAGACTTCGACATAGACTATGTTCTGGATGAAGAAACACAGGTGAATATTATGACATAAAGAACTTGGGACACCTTAGGAAAGCCTGCTATGATTCCTTCATTGGGGGGAATAGAATTATTTAGAGGAAAGTTGATAAACCTATATGGAAAGCTTACTCAGATATCTACGAGTTCTCATGGAACTTCGACAGGAGAAGATTTTGAGGTTGTTAAATTTATTGAGAACAACACTCCATATGTTACTTGGAAAACCTTGGATTGAAAAGGATCAAGCCATAAGGGAAGAAGAAGAAGTCTTAGAGCAGAAGAAGCAGGAATTAAAAGATTTCATGACTAGAAAGATCGCACACTTGGTTGCAGAATAGGAGAAAAGATCGACGAAATTTAAAACTAGAGACTTGGATGTAGAAATTGGAAGAACACAAGAAGACTCACAGAAGACCAAAGCACCTACCCCAGATAGAGAAGAAGTATTTCCCTTGAATCCTAGGAAAGAATCTCAACTGCGCGATGTTACTATGCCAAGAGGAGATAAGAATCATAATGGAAAGAGGAATGCCGAGATGAATCTCAATGGAAAGAAGGCTAGAAAACTAAGTAAGAAGAGATAAAAGATAGAAAAGTTATAGAAAGTTCCAGAGGGAACTGCACAGAAGGAAAATTTACAAAACTGGAAATTTGTTGGGATATCAGAACAACGTCACATGGAACTTCACCATGGCAAAGAAATATAGCCATTGGGAACAATATAACCATTAGACCGATACCGCGAATGGGTAGAAAGGCATTTATGGTGAAAAAACTCACCATTAGATCGTTGGGACCGCACTGTAACAGACATAACTGAGTTAATGAAGGCTTCTCACCTGTTGGAAGGATTCGTTTCCTAGTTATCTACCTATTTTGTCGAGCCTTGCACCAAGAACACTTTTTCCACCCATGATTATCTGAGCTCACAGATTAGTTGATTTCACACAGTGATCACTGAGCTATCGCTATCCATCCCGTCACATTGAGTTGTTTCTCTTCAACTCGAGATAGTCAACCACGAGCCTGTATGTCCAAAGAACTTAGTGTAGTAAAAGAGTCTTTGAAGGAGGTACTCATCAACTTTATGACTAAAAGAGTAATATCTGTGGGTGTACAAGCTTCGTCGATGAGAGAAGTGCAAGCCTCTTCATCAACTGCTCGCAGATCTGGGCCCTCCCGAGTCATCATAGAAAACAGAAACAAGCACAAAGATGACCTAGCGAATTTGAAGCTAATATCGACCATCCTACCTGAGTATATCCCACCCCTGGATGGTGTAGTAAGTCACAACAATGTCCCGAGGGACTTTGACTACACTGTTATCACTGCATACCTCTCGAAGGGGATACACGTGGTCAGACCACAACTAGAAAGGATTCCAAACTTGAAGATTAGTGACTATAACCTAGGATATCGTAAGAGCTATGGCATGCTCAAACCTTATAAATATCTAACCAAGATGAAGGGAAATAAGACAAAGATAATCCCTTAGTCATGGATGATGAACCTCGCATAGTCCACCCTGTTAAATGTAATGCAGATCCCACATTTTGGAAGGCACTAGGAGGTTAACGCTTGCATTAAGCTCCCACTTTCATGCTTCCATGATGGCTATCTATGGTTGGACAGACGTATCACTATCGATCCAACGTTGATCCATAGGATCACCAAACTAAGAATGCAGGGACCCAACCCACAAGAGTTATACCCAGAAAATGTTGTAGACCACACTCTGGCACAGATGATTAAAGAAACATACAACGATGTTGAGAAGGGGGTGCGAGGATACAAGGTAGCCTCCATCCAAAATGGCGCAGTGTGCCTAGCATGTCAGTTAATTGCAGGAAAGCTAGTAAGAAAGAACAGACCCACGTAGGTCACAGGGTTTGTAGTTGACCTTGCTGGTAAATGTGTGGAAGGACTACAAATGAATTGGGTGAAGTACCTAGTTAAAGCCCAGGATCAGGGATACGAGTTTCACTTCAGTTGGCACCTGATCCTCATCACGTTTACTTCTTAGAAGATGTTGGAAGGTGTGACCTTCCCTGACATCGATCCATTTGAGTCGCTTGTTGCAAAGTTCACCATGCTCTGGTATTCAAGGGATATGGGGAAGCAGTGGTAGTCAAATGTAGTATTTCATACCTAATACCTACAGCTTAGGAGATCTATTGAATACTTTCCTCATATGATGCCAAACACCCTAGACAAGTTCAGGCCTCTTATGAAGTTTCACACAGATAAGCATTTTATTTACATTACTGCGCGTGGAAATGAAAGGAAAGAAGAACTTCAGTACTACTAAAAGCTCACTATAGAGGACTTGGAAGAAAGAATTAAAGACTGACCAACAAAATTCCTTATCCCTACTGACCCCGCAGAGCTGTCTGACCCAGAACTCATTGGAAATCTGGTAGTTACTTGCGAAGAGTATGATTCCCCAAGCAACAACAGGAAGAAAAAGAAGCAATATGTATAGGAAATACATAGCACGACATAAGAGACCGCATCTGAGTCACCTAGCGAAGGAGGTGATTAGGAAGTGAACAAAGAGGAAAATCAACAAGAATAAGATAAGCAAGGCGAAGTAACACTACCACAAAACCCTCCTGAAGACACTAATCCCTCTAAGAAAAGGAAGGTTTCCCCCACAAAACCTTCATCGTGGAAGAAATCCAAAGCCAACAAGCCAAAGATGCAGAGTGTACTCACGGTTGATGACTTCGATTTCATTATTTCAGCCATAAGAGATGCCTCATAAGAGCTTGTGCAAAGGAGAGAAGAAAAAAAAGAAGCCATGTATGATAGAATTGTAGCAGAACTAAGAGGTGTACAACAAGCCCTTTATTCGAGCCATGTAGTGTCCAGTGTGACCCCACCCTCAAAAGAACTAGAATTAGGAGATGAGCCTACTCAACTCCGTAGACTGGCTGATGTGACTGAAGCTCACCTTCATCGAGCACAAATTGAGAAACAACAGGTCATAATATCCCTGAAACAAGCACATGAGGAAGTTATAGAGAAACGTGTTGGGTATGTGTTATATTCTTTGCACGAGTAGTAGTGTTTGAGCGCCTGTGCCGAGGGCGCAGGGGGGTTAGAGGGGGGGTGGAGCCCCCGGTGCGGGGGTTCGGGGGCAGCGCCCCCCAAAATTTTTTTTTGGGCCGACAAATTTTCGCCGGTTTCGAGCCGACATATTTTCGCCGGGCCGACATATTTCCAGGACCACATGATATTAGGTGGTTTTTCGGCACATGGTTTTTTGCCGATGGTTTTCTATTTCCAGTTAAGGAATTAGGGTTTTGGACTAATCCAGTTCATTGGATTAGGGTTTTGGATGTCGCTGACTCCTATATGTATATTGTATTGTAAACAGTGTAAAACAATGTATCAATATAATATATGCTGGTTTTCCCGGTTTGGGTTTCCAGGTGAAAAATATCTGTGTAATGTTTGTATTTGCCATTGTATCTTTTCTGTTCTTTTCTGAATATCAGTTTGCAGTATATATTGTACAAGGTTAGAATTTACATTTGGTATCATATCTTTATTGGCTTCAGGGGGACGCCTTTGTCGTCAAGGGTTTGGCTCGGGACTGTGATAAGCCTTGTTACAATGGGAGATCTGCGGTATTGTTTTTCAGGTGAAAAGAAATGGACCAGCAATTTGAAGATGGAGATCGAGAAGTTTAATGGGAAAATATTTGAGTTGTGGAAGCTCAAGATGGAAGATCTTTTGGTGGACAGAGATCAGTGGATCGCGGTAGATCCAGGTACGACACCTACAGGAACTTCTGCAGATGACTGGAAAAAGACGGATCGGAAGGCAAAGAGCACAATTCGACT
>ML776808.1:526314-562704 GCA_009831015.1 Picea engelmannii
GTGACAGTCAGAGTGCAATTTTCTTGGCGAAGAACCCTGCTTATCATTCAAAGACAAAGCACATTGATATTCAATATCACTTTGTGAGAGACATGATTGAAGAAAAGAAAGTATCACTGATGAAGGTGGACACTTTGAAGAATTTTGCAGATTCATTAACAAAATCTGTGAGCATTGAGAAGTTCTCTTGGTGTAGAGGATCCATGGGCATTGTTGACTATGTAACCCTGTAACCCCCTGTGTGCAAAGAAAACAACAAGTGGGAGAATGTTGGGTATGTGTTATATTCTTTGCACGAGTAGTAGTGTCTGAGCACCTGTGCCGGGCGCGCAGGGGGGTTAGAGGGGGGCGGAGCCCCCTGCGCGGGGGTTCAGGGGTAGCGCCCCCGAAAAAAAAATATTTTGGGCCGACATATTTTCGCCGGGCCGACATATTTCCGGGACCACATGATATTAGGTGGTTTTTCGGCACATGGTTTTTTGCCGATGGTTTTCTATTTCCGGTTAAGGAATTAGGGTTTTGGACTAATCCAGGTCATTGGATTAGGGTTTTGGATGCCGCTGGCTCCTATATGTATATTGTATTGTAAACAGTGTAAAACAATGTATCAATATAATATATGTCGGTTTTCCCGGTTTGGGTTTCTAGGTGAAAAATCTCTGTGTAATGTTTGTATTTGCCATTGTATCTTTTCTGTTCTTTTTTGAATATCAGTTTGCAGTAGATATTGTACAAGGTTAGAATTTACAAAACGTAGGATTGCGCAGCAGGAGAAGGATGCTCTTCAAGCAAAGTTCAAATATGAAAGAGTGAAAAACCAATAGGAGAAAAAAAAGTTGCTCATGGAGTAGGTTAGAGTGAAAGAAGCAGTCAACATAGGAATTTTCTCTGTGACAGGCTTGGAGCAGAAGGAGGAAGAAATAGTAGAACACCAAGTAGAGCAACTCGTAGAAGCTATCCAACAACTACAACAAAGAATAACATATCTTGAGCTAAGAACAGTGCCCAGTACTCCGCAGGATGTGCGAGATCAAAGAGAAGCAACTGCTCAAGGCACAGTTGAGAGAATAAAGGCCCTTACCATGGAATGTAAACAACTGAGTGATCACAGTGCCCAAACTTATTAGCAACTCAGTGAGAACCCAGAGATGAAGGCACTAGAGTTTTATCTCTAGGAGGTGAAGCAACAAGCAATAATAGTATAGGCAGAGTTGAAGCCACTGTCAACCATTGAGAGGATGAAGCGATCCCAAGAATAACACAGTTCTCAAAAGTAGGTCCATGCCATTCAGAGCAGAGTCATGAAATTGACTCAGAATTTCCAACCTATACAATATGAGGCTTTCTAGCTATTCATAGAGATCGAAGGCCAAGGAGCTGAACTGGAGCAAGTCATCACTGCAATCGAACAACGCTTAGAGGGACCTGTCAACGAAGTTGTTATCCAAGAGTTCGTTGAGAAGGAGGCCATGGAACAACAAAAGGTTGAAGTAGCTTGAGCCAAGCTCAAGGATTTTGAGGCAAAATTACCCAAAGAAGAGTGACTCGAGATGAGTCACGAGTGAGTGTTGGGGGCCTGTTGGCCCTTGACCAAGTTTTGAGGATCCTTGGTCATTTTTTACCATTTTGGGACTTCGACAGGCTGTCGAAGGTGGATCACAATACGAAGTGGAGATCGTGGGATCTCGACCCCTCTTTTAGGGATTTTTGGGTTTTGGGATATGTAACAGATATGGCGATGTCGGCCCATGGGTTTACCCATGTTTAGGCCTATTTTGTAAAGTATAAATAGATGTCTAGGCGATGTAAGAGGTGGTGTGTGTGTGTGTATGAGAAGTAGGAATCTATGTGTTTTTTTTCTAAGTGCTAAAGTGATAAGTGTGAATTGTAAATGCTTCATGCATACTGGGTTCAAACTTGCAGAGCTAAGTGCAAGTCGTCTGCAGTGCTTTGTGCATAGACTATGGAAGGCTTTATGTTGTAAATCAAGGAAGGAGGATCTAGTGAGGTGCACAAATCTCCTGTCCTCTGTGGAATAAGATCTCAATGCTCTGTGCATGTAGTTGATTGACTGAAGATAATAAAGAGAAGAAGAGTTGGTGGACGTATCCCCAAGGTGGAGGTGAACCATGCATATCCTATGTTGTCATGCTTTGTGCGATATATTGATGTGTTTATGTGTTTACTTTCTTAAGTGCTTTGATATAGATGAATAATAGATAGATATTATGATGCTTTGTGCTTAATAATATGAATAAGTGCTATATCTAACCCATGTGAATGTGCTTAGCACTCGATTATACTAGATCTTGGTGAATACTTCGATGCTCTGTGATTAGGGTTTTACTGCGAAGTAGCTACTGGTTAAATACTGAAGGATTATAATTTCTAAGTGCTCTGTTAAGGTACTACAATCACATATCTATGTCCCAGCTAAGGTTGCAGACATTGGAGTCCCACAACCACCCCTACATCTACCTCGGGTGAGACTTCATCTGCTTCGCAGGTGTTGCCGAAAGAGCCAGTAGTTAGGGTTTATTTGGTGCGGTGTTGTGTGGTGAGTATGCCCCTATGCCAACAGTCCATAATCTCTTTCTAATATGTTGATTTACCCAATTTCAATCACATAACTGTTTACAGTTGAATTTCAAGGTGTACCCTTGTTTCATCAATACTACACAAAGACCTTTGCTTAAGGCATCACATTCCAAGAAAAAAGTATTAGTAAAATATAACATTGGATAATACTGGATTGGTGCACATGGAAGTCTTTAAATATTATAAGGAATGTTCAACATCCTCATTCCAAACAAAGGAATTATTTTTTAGTAGCGAGGTTAAGGGAGCAACATTTTTCCCATAATTTTTTACAAGCTTCCTATAGTAGCCTATAATTCCTAAGAATACACACAAGCTCTTCATGGTTTTGGGATGAGGTGAATAATACATAGCTATGAATTCAACTCGTACACCCTCCTGACTTACAATGTGACCCACGTATTCAACCTTTGAATCCCCAAAAGAACATTTGGACAATTTTACAAATTGTTGGTGGTATTATAGGGGTTGCAATGATCTATCAACATGCTCTAGGTGGAATTCCCATGTTTTATTGTATACCTTAATTTCATCAAATAATACTAGAAAAACATTGCACAAAAATGGGTGAAAGATCTTTTTCATGAGGGTTTGGAAGTTTGTTGGAGTGTCGCAAAGGCCAAAAGGAATCACTACGAACTCACAATTCCCTCCATGTGTACAAAAATTTATCTTAGGGATGTATACCCCTTTCATCATGATCTAGTTGTAGCTAGAATGAAGGTCAAATTTAGTGAAAAGCTTGGCTCCATGAAGTTCATCCAAGAGGTCATTAATAACTTGGATAGGAAATTTCTCCTTGATGGTCAACTTATTAAGAGCCTAGAATTCATGACACATGTGTAAAGTGCCTTCTTTATTTCCATGACTAATGGTGATGAGTAAGGTATAGTACTAGGAAATATGACTCTTTCATCCAACAATTCATGAATGGCATTTTCAATTCATTTTTATGTGCAAAAGGGTGTCGAAGAGGATACACATTGGGTGTTTGACTACCTATAATGAGGGGAATACCATGGTCATGCTCCCCACATGAAGGTAGTAAACCTTATGGAATTTCAAATAACTTATGATGCTTAGAGAGAACCAACTGCAAATTAGGGTGAATATCTTGTTGTGTGGTTTCAACTACTTGTATGGAATTGAACAATGCAAAAACACTCAAGTCGCCTTTCTTTAAAAAATTCTCTATACAATGAGAGGTAATAATTTTAGGAGAATCAGATGTAAGCCCCTCTTCCCTTACTGCATGAAGATCATGTATAATTATTTGAAATTCATGGTGTTTGGTCCCAAAGTGAATAATCTTTCTCCCTTGAGAACTATATCACAACCACCCATTTCAATAGAAAACATGTGATCTTTGAGATGATACTCACCCATTTGTAGTTTCCCATTTTCACAGTGACCCCCATATTTCATTATATCACCAATGGTAATTATCATTTGAAATTTAGATATGGGACATACATAACAATGGCTTTCTGCTTCCATTCTCCTATGGATAAAATTATGGGTGTTGCCACTATCATTTAACATGATCACTTTATGGTGCTTGATGTAACCAATCAATTTCAAGGTTGGGGTGTTGAGAACTCTAATAGGGAATGGAGAGAAATTTGTGGTTCCTTTCAAGGAGATTACAAAGGGGCTTCATCTTCAATTGGGGGTTTGATGTCTTCCAAATTTGGTTCAAGAGTATATTCATTAGGAATTCCCTCTAGGTAGTCATGTGGAGATACATCGATTTGAAATAATATATGTTTTTTACATTTGTTCCCTTGGAAATAATGCTTATCATGATTATATAAAAGATAGAGGCATTTATGTTCTACCATCTATTAATGAGATAACTTGTAGATGTGAACTAGATATTAGTTTGATGAGATGGGGGTAGTCACCATAGAGGGGGCTAGGATGAGTGGTGAATACAGGTCTCTTGGTTTGTGCATTTATCACTATCTCAACTTCTTTGGATCTATCATGAGATTCCAATCATGTTTGTGAGTGCTACATCATGACATGTGATTAAATTAATTTCTTAAGACCATTGATGAAAAAATATTTAAAAATATAAATCAAATAGTCCCTTTGTGTGGATTTCTAATTTCTCAAAGGCCATAACATATTCCATAACTATTCCAATTTGGCATAATTTTATCAGGTGTCCCAAATGGTGAGTATAACATTCAATATGATCATAAAGTACTTGCACAAACTTGGTCCATGAAATGTAGCCTTTATAATCATTCTTATACCATTACCACCACTGCCAACATTTGGCATCCAAATATAAGACCTAAACTTATATTTTGTGTAAGTCATCAGTAATGTCATGGATAGATAAATATTTTTCCATTTGGGTAACCCACCTCAAGGGATCGAACCCATCAATTTTTTTCATGCTAAATTTTGGAAACTAATGTCATGAATTGTGATCTTGAAAGTGTCATTGGAGTTTATCCTAAAACAACATGTGTGCGGTCTACGCTTTGTGAGCTAGGAATTCCTCCTTGGTTGGAATAATTTTTGGTTCTAATATGTCAAGATTCAAGAGAGAACCAAAAAATCTCAACATTTTTTCTTGGTATTCCATTGTTTTGTTCATAATGTGGAGTGTAGAC
Source organism: Picea engelmannii (assembly GCA_009831015.1). Lineage (NCBI taxonomy): Eukaryota > Viridiplantae > Streptophyta > Pinopsida > Pinales > Pinaceae > Picea > Picea engelmannii. Next base: position 531,540 of record ML776808.1, read on the forward strand.
TCAATTTTAGAAACATTTCTATCTATATCTTAGAACTAAGTTCTTTGGGCCTATTTTTTATTTCTAGGATGGCCATGTTTCAATCTTGGACCATGTGACCACCAATATTTTGTGGAAGTGATATTTTCCACTTATCTCATTGCGATGAATGCCTTGAAAGGATTTTTCTCATATATATACCCTAAATCACTATACTATGGGATACACACATAAAATAAAAGGGTTAGTGTAGAGGGAGATCTAAGCATTCAACATGCCACCATTAATCTTTTGAGATATGTCTCCCACAATGGTGTCGACATAACCTTTTTATTTTTATTAATTTTTTAGTACTACTCCTATGGCAGTATTCCTTCCAATTGATTAGTTCTATAGTGATAGAATATCCAAATTCCTTTTCGATGCAAAGATGTAATAATTTCATTACATGAATATAGAATCTAGGGTTTGGAAGGTCTTAGATATAGAGGAGTGGAAGGTGTTATAACTCTCTAATATACTTGTCAGGTCCAATAGTAGTACTCGGCCCAATATCTTAGGGCACTAACTAATGTGTCTCAACCATGCCCTTAGTCATATGACCCAAATACCCAGGTACTAGAGAGTAATCTCTACAACTATTCTTATTTGTGTACTATATAAACAAGATGAGTGGTATACCTAGGTGACTTCTTATATAGCCAAAGGTACATGGAAGTGAGATTCCATATACAAGTGTTGTTCGATGTGATACTACCTGAAGGGATAGCAACATGGGTTACAAGGGTTTCCAACAAAGTGATTCCATTTGTATTTTCTACGTGTATTACTCCCCAACTACAATTTTACCCACTGAATGATATATTAGTGTGATATTTATAGATGCAAGGGCACGTCTCTATCCTAAACAAAATTTTACTAAAATTCAGAGGTGTGCTTTCTCATAAAAGATATATGATACCACTTGTAGTGTTCCTTAACCCTTGAAAATAGAAACACAACTAGGAATACAAAGAATACAATTGGAAAATAACTAGAAAAAATTAGACAATAAGATGAAATCTATAAAAATACCCTTGGATATTGATAATGTGAAGAATAAAACAATGTCCACTTGCCTCTTAAGATGGGGTGACCTTTCACTAAGAAGAGATCCAAATACCTAACACAACAAAAATCATTCCATAGTCTTCTATCTCTTTAAATATATTTTCCATAGTAAAAACCCTAACTACTTGTGGTTCTATCATTAATGGGTACCAACTACCCAGTCGACTTTATAAAGTGGACCCTTTTAAACAATAAATAACTACCCACTACTATCCAATGAACCTTATTCAATGATGAAGTGGACCATTTTAAACATTAAATAACTATCCAGTACTATCTAATGGACCTTATTCAAATATCATGGCTACATACAACAATTAACTACCTTCTAAAGTAGGGAGGTTAGGGTAGGGGCCTAACAATATATAAAGTGATTTTAATGCAATAAATTCAAATCATATATTTATAATATTGTTTGATGTTGAATGGAAAAGGGTTATCCTCTCATCTTTATTAAATTTATCTATCACACATATGTGTAATAGGGATAGTCCAAGGGATTAGCTTAACAATTTATTGTAGATTTTTTGGTAATTTGTTCAATTTGAATTTTCATGAGTGAGGTGCACTAGCTTATGCCATCAAATTTATGAAATATGTCATCCATGAATATGGAGAAACATCTCTTAAGTTTCCCCACAAAAATTTCCTTTAAAAAATTTATGATAACAATACTCTCCATAAATTTTAATCTTCATAAATTACATAGATGAAAAAAACAAATCCCAACTTAATCAACAAAAATATTAAATTTAAAATAAATACTCAACACACAATCTTCTTTAAACATATAAAGAATAAACCCTTCCATAAATATTTATCTATTTTGTTTTCACAACATTGAAGAAGTGATTTATTTATATAAAATCTCACTTGAACGTGACATCCACCTACCACCATTGCCAATGACTTCCAATACCACCAACAACAAGGTTTCATGGATAACATATGAATTACAATTAAGGGGATCAACGTGGTAAAAACAACACGACAAAATGGGTTGTGGTTGACTCAACCCGGTATAGGAATTATAGAAAAATTAAAAGTATATAAATTATAATAAAATAAAAATAAATGAAAGTAAATAAAAAATAAAAATATTATGATTAAAGAAATGAAATCTATCATGTTATTATAATTTCAATTTTGGTATTAAAATTATTTATTCCATCAAAACAGATATATAATTTCCTATTAAGGTAGAGGATTATCAATTAGTTTTATTTCAAATTTTATATTTAATATGTTATTGAGATTTATTAATATTAATTTAGAATTTAAAGTTATATAATTTGGATTTTTGTAATGATCATATGGAAATAAGGTTATGCAATTTGTGTGGAAATTAGGTTTGACGAGAGATGGATGGAGGTGTGAATTCTCCTCCTCTTCGAGATGATGAGCATGCAGTGGAAGAAGTTGAAGTTAAATTTGTGGTCATGCCTGGCTTTCAAGTTAGGGATACTCTTGTTTCTTCTTACTTTAATATTAAATAAAATATTACAATTTTTGGTTTGATAATATAAGGTTTCCATTTACAACTTAGGAAAATAATATAGTACATAATATAATACTTAAGAGATATATCAAATTAAATAAAATATTATAATATATTTCATTTTTCAATTTTTTTGGTTTATCAAGTTTCCATTTACAACTTAGGAAAATAATATAGTACATAAGAGATAGATAAAATTAAGATTAGCTTTTATTATCTAACATTTTATGTAGTTGGGTATGGCACAACCTATATATTTTTTATATAGATATATACAAATAGAGGGATTCACTTTTTAGGCAATACCTTAACATATTTATTCATTCATATTGGTTGTTTTAAAATTATTCAAAACTTGAGCATTATATTGCTTGGTAATAAGGGGGTGAGAGGGATATTTTAATATAGGTATTTTTGAATAAAGAAGAAGGAGGAAGCTTGAGGTAGCATGAGCATGGCTTTAGAAGGAGGGGTGGTTGAAGGTGAAATTATGAGATAGTGTTTCTTGATTGTTTCACAAGTGTTAAGATTGTTAACAATTGTCTAATTATACAAGAGTTCCACTAGCATAAGAGTGTGACTTGCCTGTAGCCTAGAACGAAGCATGGGTATGTTCTAGGTGAAGAAGCATATTCTAGATGAAGTATCATTGGTGTTGCCAAGCAACTAGGTGAGAAATGTCATGGTGTCGCACACCCCCAAGAGGTGCATGATCACAAGATTTGGGAAAGCATCCCGTGGGGACATGACATATGGTATCAGATCTTGTTCGTCGCAAATTTTGAAGAAGGGTTGGTGGGATATTCACCACTATCTCAATGATAGATGGTATCAGAGAAAACTTTCAAGACAGTTTGTTGTAGGGATAGTTCAATATGAATGTTCACAAACTTGGTGAATAGTTCAGTGAAGCAAACTAGTTCATTTCAAAGACTTTGCATCAGACTTACAACAAAGGTTTTGGTTGATGGTGTGGTGGAAGTTTGATCTAGGAACACACCTTGTACAAACCAAGAATAAATTTTGTGGTGAAACAAATCACTTGGACATGGTGGGTGATCACAAAACTCATCTCAGGAATTGTCACAAACTTGATCGCAGACAGGGATGATTTTAGGGGCTAAATTTCGCTCATGGGCTAATTTTCCATGGTTTTTCCCAAAAAAGGATTCACTATTCTAAAAATGTTTCGCCCAAATTCTATAGGATACAATTATTTTACCTTAAAAATCACCAAATTTTTATACAAACTATATAAAATACTTAGAAATTTGAATTTTTTTATAAAAATATCGCCAAACATTTATAGTTGTCATATGAAGGATTAGTAAGATTCGCCAAGGTTTCTACATTTTAAAATAAATTTCCATTCCTAAAATCATCCCTGATCGCAGAGGCAGTTTGGACGCAAACTTGGTAAAGGTTCAGTAAGGTGGACTGACCTCTCACAGAGGTATTCTGGGAATAGACTCGGTTGGTTTGATTTGCAATGGAAGTAAGTGCCAAACCGGTGTGCACACCTTGAGAAGACCAAACACAGATTTCATGGCATGAACCGAGTACTTTGGCGAGGAGGATGAATGTAGAACTTGTCGTAGATCTAACCGTAGAAGTGATCATGAAGGAGAGAAGTTATGGGTTGCAATGAGTGCAATCACTTAGGTGAGTTAGACAAACTGAAGTGACCTAGAGAAAATTCGTAGAAAGGTAGTTGCTTAGGTGCATTTTCATCATGACATCTTTGTGCCATGCATCGCTGAAAATAGTATTTGATTTGAGTTGGGTTGTGGGACGAGTGGGTCAACCACAACCTTCAGATGAGGTATCTCTTCATAGAGTTACACAAGTCAGTTAACAATAATATAACTTGGTAGTCAGGAAGTTTGTGCATGGTGCCTTGAAGCAGAAGTAGTCAAGCTGTGGAGATGGAAGAACATTGGAAGATGAGTTTGACCTATTACATGAGAAGTTTGGAACTTGTATGTATTTTTAAGTGGATGGATGGACTCAACCTTATATCTATTGGAATACTGAGAGGGGGGATGAATCAATATTATGCAATATTTTATCACTTTTAATCAAAACATGTAATCATTAGCTTTATCAACAGTATATCATCAATATATCATGAGCAATATCAATCAACAGAGCATAACAAATAACCACAAATACACAGTACACCAGAATTTACGTGGAAACCCAAATGGGAGAAAACCAAATAATGTTTTCTTATATGTCAAAGATTACATTCATAGGAAGCACCAACTTCCAAATTCTCCAACACCAACTAGAAGGAGGCACCAACTTCTTGATTTATAGGAACCAACGTGAAGGAACCTCTAACTCCCTGAATTAACTAGCTACAACTAGAAGGAGGCTATGACCCCCTAATTTACAGGAACCGACTTTGAGGAATCTCCAACTTCCTGAATTCTCCGACACCAACCAAAAGGAGGCCACAACCCCTTTTCCTTTCCCTGTCATGTCTCCCTTAAATATAATTGTAGACTAAAATCGTCACTACCACTAATCAAACTGTAACTACCACTATCATTGATACATCAACTTGTCACTATGACTGTCACTGCCACTATCACTTCCATTGTCATTGTCACATCAACCTGTAATTAATGATCAACTGATCATCCAACCTATCACTTTCCATGTCTCTGTCATTAATATACCATCATCAACCAACTATAACCAGATCCACTCACATGGATATCAATACCATCACCATACCATGTACATAAACATGTACCATACCATATGCCAAGTATCCAAGATGCGCCATTGTTTCAACAATATGCCTCAAGCATTCTCCATAACAATCAATATCATGTACCAAGTATATGCCTCACACATGTGCCAATCATTACAAATATGTTCCTCTAACAATTAATCATAATATCCATACAAAATGTACCAAGGATATGTCTCAAGCATGTTCAATATCACCAAGATATGAGCCTCAACCATGTACCAAAAGGGCCTCCAAGACATGTTATAAGCATGTGCCATAACTACCACGATATAAGCCTAAAAAGAACACATAAAAGACATACCTTTACTCATAAATAATACCTAGTGCATATCATCTCAGACAAATAGACCAACTTGGTGCATCTCATCTTCAACAAACAAAGGATATCATCTTCTTCAAGTCCTTTTCATAGATCCACGACTTGCACACTATCAACTAGTGGATGGTTGTGCTTTACTCCACTGTAACCTGCAGATGTCTGCACCTTGCTCCACTGTGACCTATGGATAACCTTAAAAATCTAGTTTGAAAACTTTATTCCTTCACTTCCTCAAACTTTTCTACCTCACACTTCACTACCTCAGATATGCTACAAAAATATCTACCAAAAGATCACTTGAAAGATGAATAAACATTGAACTTGTGTGTGTAAGAATGAGAGGATTCTTGAGGTTTATTTATACTTGTCCATATGAATTTTTTCTTAGCTTTAGGGCGGACCTGCACTTTCTTTTTATAACTATTTTAACCTTTAATTAATGACATTTAGCTTCTTGTTGCAACCATTTATGGGCTTCTTAACCATTCTTCAAGGCTTCCAACTTCATGAGATCATAACTCCTCAATCGTGAGAAACCACATGGCATACCACATACCATTGGAAATGACATGACAAAGACTATCCATCTATGAGGGTTTTTTATACACTTGAATTAATCTCCAACCTCGTTTTACTTAGTCAAATTTAGGCCTCATGACCACACCTCTAGGTTTCTTATAGACTTCTTCAAAGTGTCTTCCCATGAGGGCCATGATTAAATATACACCATAAGGGGACCACTTTGGATACTTCTTCAATTATACCCTATACTTATAGAGAATTCTAAACTTCCTCTAAATTTGACATCAATGACAATCAATTTTCCAATAATATCACAATGAACATGCTATGCAGGTTTGTGGAGCTGGTGACAGTGATTGGGGTGAGTTCATGTGGAGAGTCAGTGGCTTGGGAAAGTGAAAGTGCAAGATAGTAGACTTAAACCATGGTTGCAGCCAAGAATTTCATTGGAAAGGTATGATTGGTTTTGAGTTCTTGTGTTTCCTAAGTGTTACAATGAGTGCTTTGAAGGGAATTCATATGACTTGGTGGTTCAAGTTTAATCTTTTTCCATGGTGAAAATGGATAGACTTGAGGGTGACTAAATTGTGTATATTTGAAGAAGTCATGTAGAAGTTGGGACACCTTGACTTGGGAAAATGCGTGGAGAGCTTAGGGAGACCTACTTGGATGATTCATGTGGTGGAGTTAGGAAAATTTGGGTGTAGTTGTAGAAGTGACTTGAGGAAGCTACCTAAACCTTCGATGAGGTGCATTGGACAGGTCATTGCGATGAAGTAAGAAGTGAAGTTTGGTTGTGTTGACTTTGAGAGGATATGTTGGCCCTTGACCAAGTTTTGAGGATCCTTGGTCATGTTTGACCTATTTTTGGGACTTCAACAGGCTGTCGAAGGTGAAGCGCAAGTCGAAGCGGAGATCGCGAGATCTCGACCCCTTTTTAGGGATTTTTTGTTTTTTGTCTTATGTAACAGGTATGGATATGTCGGCCCATGGGTTTAACCATGTTTATGCCCTCTTTTTAATGTATAAATAGAAGTCTAGGCGATGTAAGAAAAAGTCGTTGAAGAGGATTTTGGTGCTATGCTAAGTGCAAGCGATGATTGTAATTGCTTTGTGCATACTGTGTGAGATTGGCAAGGCTAAGTGCAAGTGATTGTAAGAGACTGTGAAGAGGCTTTGTGTTGTAACTTAGGGAAGGAGGATCTAGCAGAATGTGCGCAGATCTTTGGTCCTCTGCGAAGTAAGATATCATGGCTATGTGCATGTAGAAGATTGACGGAAAGAAATAAACAAGAAGATTTGGTGGGTGTAGCCCCAAGGTGGGGGTGAACCAAGTATATCCTACGTTGTGGTTGCCTTGTGCTTTATCGTTGTTCTCTTGTTTATGTGGTTAAATTATTAGTGCACTGATATATGCTTAGAAGAATATAATGTGATATCTTAGTGATGAATAATGTGAATGAATGCTAGAACTAATCTATGTTGGTATTCTTAGTGCTTGAATCTATTGGTTCTATGTGAGTACTACATTGATCTATTATTAGGGTTTAGTTGCATTGTAAAATAAGACTGAATATTAATGAACTATAACTGCTAAGTTCTCTGTTAAGGTGTTACAATCACATATCTGTGTCCCAGATAAGGTTGCAGACATCTGAATCCTGCAACCACCCCTACCTCTACCTCATTTGAGAGTTCATCTGCTTCGCAGGTGTTGCCGAAAGGGATGGTAGTTAGGGTTTTGTTGGTGCGCTATTGTAAGCGTTGAGCCCTGGGTCTTCCCTTTTGCCAACAAATGGTTCTGTTGCTGTTACTTGAAACTGTGATTGTTGGGAACTACAGAAAAGAGAAAGCTCTGTGTGTAGATCTATTTCCCTAGTGCACAGTATTCTACTTGACCTGTGAAGCTCTGTGCCGAGAAGAAAATTCAGATTTGAAGAAAAGAGGTAAGACCTGAAATCTTTGTGCTATGATAAAAGTAAAGTAAGAAGTTTTGGTTAAAAAGGTAAGATCTTAAAGCTTTGTGCTTTGATAAAGGTAAGAACAGTGAAAAGTTTTGATTAAAAAGGTAATATAAGTGGAAATTTTTGTTTCAAAAGTATGGATCTAGGTATATTTGATAAATTTTGTCCTAGCTTGAAAAGTAGGGCACAACTAGATGAAATAAGGTTTGATATGAGTAGATCTGACAAAAATAGTGAAAGATATGTTATCCCTATGCATAGAAAGAATATTTGGACCAACAAATGAATGAAGGATCCTAGAGAGAATTTTTTTCAAGTTAGCTACTATGATCCTAGTGCGTAGTATAGGAAAGGTTGGGGATCATTTAAAAGAAAGCGAGGATTAACCCTTTGTTACAGTTGCAAAAGATCGGGACATCTTTCTAAGGAATGCCCTGGTAGAATACCTAGTTGTCTTTGTTGCAAAGCTATGGATCATGAAGTTTTAGATTTCCCTAGAATGATTTCTAAGCTTGACAGAATGAATATGAGACAAGAAAACCCTGAGGAAGGTCAAGAAATTGAGACCATGACAAAACCCCACAAAAAATCAGAGAATGTCTTTCTACAAATGAAAGAAACCCTGAATGATCAAAAGAATGTCAACTTGTCAGAGATATTTAAAGGAAAAGAGCACACCGAATCAAGAATAGGAGACTTCGACATTGAATCTGTCCTGCATGAAGAAACACAGGTAAATATAATGACAAAAAGAACTTGCGAAACTTTAGGAAATCTTGCTACGATATCTTCATTGGGAGGAATAGGATTATTTAGAGGAAAGCTAATAAACCTATGTGGAAGACTCACCCAGATATCTATGAGTGGTCATGGAACTTCGACAGAGGAATATTTTGAGATTGTTAAATTTATTGAGAACATCGCCCCATTTTCTATATTACTAGGAAAATCTTGGATTGAAACGGATCAGGCCAGAAGTAAAGAAGAGGAAGTCTTAGAGAAGAAGAAGCAAGAATTAAAAGATTTCAGGACTAGGAGGATAACACACTTGATTGAAGAACAAGAGAACATATTGAATCTACTTAGGACCAGAAACTTGGATGTCGAAGTTGAAAGAACACAAGCAGACTCACAGACGATTAGAACACCTACCCCAGATAGAGAAGAATTATTACTCTCTAAACCTATGAACGAATCTCAAAAACATGAAGTTACTATGCCAAAAGGAGATAAGAATTAGAATGGAAAGAGGAATATCGAGACGAAGATCATCGGGAAGAAGGCTAGAAAGCTTACTAAGAAGAGAGAAAAGATAGAAAAGTTACAAAAGGTTCTAGAGGGGACTTCACAGAAGGAAGGTTTGCAATACTAGAACTTCACCGGGATACCAAAACAACGCAACATGGAACTTTTCCATGGCAAAGAAATATAGTCGTTGAAGGCATTATAGCCATTAGACCGATGCCCTAAATGGTTAGAACAACAGTTATGGCTAGAAATATCGCCATTAGACTGTTGGGACTGTGTTGCAATGGGCAGAACTGCATTGATGAAGACCTCTTGTCCGTTGGAGAGATTTGATACATCGTTGCCTACTTAATGCATCAACTATTGCAATAAAAACACTTTTGCGAATTGTATCCTAGACAACTCATTTATACCACGTTGTTTACTGATATTGACACCTTTTCTATTGCATTATTGACCTAAGTTATCCTATCTTGAGCGTGCATGTCAGACGAGATCAACGTCGCAGAGAAAATCGTCGAAGAAGTTTTGATCGACCTCATGGCTGAGAAAGTAATTTCCACAGGTATTCAAGCGTCATCAACGAGAGGAGTGCAAGCCTCTCCATCGACTGCTCACGGATCCGAACCATCCCGACTGACAACAGAGAAGAGAACCAAGCACCGAGATGACTTGGAAAATGTGAAGCTAATCTCGACCATTCTACCTGACTACATCCTGCCTCTGGATGGCATGGTGAATCGTGACAGTGTCCCGAGGGACTTTGATTACACCTTGGTTATTGGATACCTCTCGAAGGGGATACGTGCATTTAGAGATCAACAGGATAAGAAAGCGACGTTGAAGTTCAACGACTTCAACCTAGGAGACCACAAGAACCATAGTATGCTCGCTCCATACAAATACTTGACTGGGGCGAAGGGAAAGAACTCGAAAATAATCCCCCATCCATGGAATATGAACCTTGCATAGTCCACCCTCTTGAATGTAATGAATATTCCACACTTTGGAAGGCACCAAGAGGTTAACACATGTTTTAAGCTCCTTCTCTCATGTTACCATGGCGGCTACCTATGGCTAGAATGATGCATCACAGTCGATCTGACGTTGATCCATGGGATCACCGAATTGAGCATGCAGGGACCTGACCCACATGACTTCTACCCAGGGAAGGCTATAGATCATGCATTGGCACAGAAGATCAAAGACACATATGGTGATGTAGAAAAGGGAACGTGATGCTACAAGGTATCTTCCATTTAGAATGGAACAGTGCGCCTGGCCTACCAGCTGATCGCAGGAAATCTCATGAGAAAGAACAGACCCACACAGGTCACAGGATTCATTGTTGACCTCACTGGGAAATGTGTAGAAGGACTCCAGATGAACTGGGTGAATTACTTGGTCAACTAGCAGGAATAGGATTGTCGCAAAGCTCAGGATCAGGGCTATGAGTTCCACTTTAGCTCGCTCCTAATCCTCATCACATTTAACACTTGGGAGATGTTGAAAGGTGCAACCTTCCCAAACATTGATTTGTTCGAGCCACTCACTGCGAATTTCACCATGCTCTGGTACTCGAGCGATATGGGAAAACAATGGTAGTTGAATGTGGTCTTTCATAAATATTATCTCCAACTGAAGAGGAATATCGAATTTGTCCCTCGCATGATGCCAAACACCCTACATCGGTTCCGACACCTCATGAAGTTTTGCACAGATTGACACCTCATTTATATCACTGCGTGCACAGATGAGCATAAAGAAGAGCTTCAGTCATACTACAAGCTCACAGAGGAGGACCTTGAAAAGATAACCAAGGACTAGTCTACAGAGCTCCTCATCCCCACTGACCCCACAAAAATGTCAGACCTTGAACTAATAGGTAGCCCTAAGACCACTCATGAAGAAAAGGATACTCCTGGACCCAGGAAAAGGAAGAAGACCGAAGAGGTCCAAAACTTGAGCAGCGCATTGGAAGAAACTTCTTCAGTATCACTTGGCCAAGGGGGTGATGAAGAAGTAGATCAAGAAGAGACCAACGAAAAATAAGATCAACAAAAGCAGGGTGAAGTAACACCACCTAGGGATCCTATTGATGAGGCTGATCCCTTGAAGAAGAGGAAGGTTTCTCCCATGAAACCCACTTCCCGAAAGAAATCTATAGCCACCTTGACTAAGATGTAGACTTTGATCATTGTAGATGACTTCGACTTCATCATCGTAGCTGTAGCATATGCCTTGTAAGACATCTTACAGAAACATGAAGCCAAGAAGGAGAAGATGTATGACATGATCAAGGTTGAACTCAGAGGGGTATAGAAGGCCCTTCAATCTAGCCACATGGTATCCACTGCGCCCCTGCCATCAGAATAACCAGAGTTGGGAGATGAGCCTACCCAACTCCACAAACTAGCTGATGTGACCGGAGCTCACCTTTTCCGAGCACAAGCTAAGAAAGAATAGGCCACAACGTCCCTAAAACAAGCCCAAGAAGAAATGGTAGAGAAACGTTGGGTTGCACAAAAGGAGAAGTATGAACTTCAAGACAAGTTTGAAGAAGAGAGGGCGCAGGTCATGCAAGAAAATGAGCAGTTTCTTATAGAGTAGCTTGGAGTCAAAGAAGAAGTTGACAAAGAACTTTTCTCTGTGATGGGATTAGAGCCAAAGGCAGAAGACCGAGTGGAGCATCAGGTAGCGCAGCTCATGGAAGATATCCAACAACTTCAACAAAGAATAGAAGACTTAGAGCTACGAATAGTGCCCAACACTCTCCAGGTTGTGCAAGATCAAAGAGAAGCAACTACTCGAAGGACAGTTGAGAGAATAAAGGCCCTCGCCATGGAATGGAAACAGATAAGTGATCACAGTGACCAAACTTATGAGAGAATCATTGAGGATCATGAACTAAAGGGACTAGAGTTATAGCTCCAGGAGGCAAAGCAGCAAGCAGAAATAGCACAGGCATAGTGGAAGCCCTTGTCAGATGTTGAGAGGATGAAGTGATCCCAAGAACAACGCACTGCTCAACAGCAGTTCCACACCATTTATATAAAAGTCATGGGAGTGACTCAGAGGCTCTAACCAACAAAGGATGAGGCTTGCCAACTATTCACAAAGATTGAAGGTTGAGGAGCAGAACTGGAGAAAGTCATCACTGCAATTGAACAACGCTTAGAGGGACCTGTCAACTAAGAAGTTATCCAAGATTTTGTCAAGAAAGAGGTGGTGGCGCAGCAATAGGTTGAAGCATCTCAAGACAAGATCGAGGCTTTTGAAGCAGAGCTACCCAGACCAGAGTGACTCGGGACGAGTCACAAGTGAGTTTTGCGGGCCTGTTATCCCTTGACCAAGTTTTGAGGATCCTTGGTCATGTTTGACCTATTTTTGGGACTTTGACAGGTTGTCGAAGGCGGAGCGCAAGTTGAAGCGGATATCGCAGGATATTGACCCATTTTTATGGTTTTTTGGGTTTTCGAATAATGTAACGAGTATGGAGATGTCGAACCATGGGTTTACCCATGTTTAGGTCCTCTTTGTAATGTATAAATAGAAGACTAGGTGATGTAAGAAAAAATCGGAGAAGAGGTTTTTGGTGCTATTCTAAGTGCAAGTGATGATTGTAATTGCTTTGTGCATACTATGTGAGATTGGCAAGGCTAAGTGCAAGTGATTGTAAGAGACTGCGAAGAGGCTTTGTGTTGTAACTCAGGGAAGGAGGATCTAGCGGAGTGCGCACATATCTCATGTCCTATGCAGAGTAAGATATCATGGCTCTGTGCATGTAGAAGATTGACAGAAAGAAATAAAGAAGAAGATTTGGTGGGTGTATCCCCAGGGTGGGGGTGAACCACGTATATCCTGTGTTGTGGTTTCTTTGTGCTTTATGGTTGTTCTCTTGTTTGTGTGGTTAAATGCTTAGTGCACTGATATATGCTTAGAAGAATCTAATGTGATAGATTAGTGTTGAATAATGTGAATGAATGATAGATCTAATCTATGTTGGTATGCTTAGTGATTGAATCTATTGGGTCTATATGAATACTGCATTGATCTATTATTAGGTTTTAGTTGCGCTGTAAAATAAGATTGAATATTAATGAACTATAACTACTAAGTGCTCTATTTAGGTGTTACAATCACATATCTATGTCCCATCTAAGGTTGCAGACATCTAAGTCCTACAACCACCCCTTCCTCTACCTCGGGTGAGACTTCATCTGCTTCGCAGGTGTTGTCTAAAGGGTCAGTAGTTAGGGTTTTGTTGGTGCGCTATTGTAATTGTTGAAACCTGGGTCTTCCCCTGTGCCAACAAGATGGATGAGGTACCTTAGTGCATTGAATTGATATTTGTGGTGATGGTTCCAAAGTTTGGATGCTTGCAAGAGGTGTAAGGAAGTTTTGTTCTAGGAGATAGATGGAGTTAGTAAAAAAGTTGACCACGAATGGTTGGAAATCAACCTGAATGAGAAGAACGTAGACCAAGTGACTTGGGTGGTGTTTTCTCACCTTTGGTATGGGACATTGGATGAGGAAGAGAGTAGCTTGGTGACTTGCATATGATTTTTAGATGGCTCAAAGATCCTAGTGGTTCATTGGTTGAGGTTGATAGAAGTATTGGTACAAACGTGATTAAGGAATGGAAGTTCTTTGAGGTGACTCATTCTACTTGGAGCACTTTGGACAGTTAGTTGAGATATTTTAAGGAGTGTAGGTGCATTAGCTACACTCATCATAGATGTTGAGTTGTGGAGAGGTGACTTGATGGAAGGTGAGTTGAGGACTTGCCTTAGTTTTGAGGATTGTGTGGACATGGAGATTGCAACATGAAGAGATTACTTGGACATGGGAATTTATTTTGTTTTGGGGAAGCATGGTTAAGGGTGAATCCTAACCATTCCAAGGAATATAGAGGTAGATGAAACAACATGGTTGAGTGATGAAGTAATGGGGTAAAGGCATTATAGATGTGCAATTATTTATGCAGATGATACATTTCATAATCAGAGATGCAAATGAGGATGGGGAGAATTCGACCAAGGAAGCTATAATTGTGGACTTGATCATAATTTGAGTCACAAGGGAATAATTAGTTGGATCTATAGATGCATGGTGATTTCCCTTGAATTTTTGTGAATTTGCATGAGATGCAGACTATATGTATATTATTGGCTAACTATGCCATGAGGTGGGTAGTTGAGTCAATTATCCTCAATTGAATTTGTTTTGGGGTGACTTCATAGTGAAACAAGGTGAGGGGTGACCTTGCCTTGGTATAAGATTGTTGTGCACAAGGGATGAATTGTGAAAGGAAGTGACCATTTTGTGAATGAGGGTGTGTAGACTCAAGGAGTGTGATCGTTGGAATGGACATTTAACTAGTTCACAACTTGGGAGAGAACAATAACATGACAAGGGGCTTGAAGTATGAATTCAATAGTAGGTTTGAAGTGAAAGACATAGACATTGTGAAGGATATCCTTTATGAAAATTGGATGTGGAAACAATGAAGCAAGATTGGATACTTTCCTTAGTCTTTGGAGTTGGATGGAGTGATGGAGATGTGACGTAAAAGACTAAGGTCAAGCATGAGGAAGTGAATTATCATGAGTTTGGCGTGACGATTGGAATAACTACCCAAGCATTCCAAGGCATGGGGGATATCAGTGTATGGAGACATGAAAGAGATGGTTGAAGTATGGACAAAACAACAAGTTCACAAGAGTTCAACACTTTGACATTTTTGAATTTTTAATTGAGTTTGCAACAACAATTGAGGTATTAGAAACAACAACAGAATGAAGAGTGATCATTGTAGAGGGACAATGTCAACTTGGACATTGTAGAGAGAATTGGGGGGGGAGATATCCTTCCATGGTTGCAAGTATATTGGTTGCACAAAAAATTTGGGCAGAGGGCATTATGGACGGTCCCACAGGTTGCAAATGATTGCAATGCGAGTTGAAAACTTGGGGTTTCCACTTCGTAAGGAAACTTGGGGTTTCCACTTTGGAAGAATTTGGGTTTTCTAGTTGGAATAAAACTTGGGGTTTCTGACAGACTCAGTTGCAATGGAGGCACGATTTCAGACAAAGACTCAGAGATCGCATATTTTGTGGATATTGTTGAGGATAAAAATGACTTGAGGTGGGGGAGGATGTAAGGTCTTTGGCTAGAAGGGTGCGAAAACCCTCGCCTAAGTCCTCAAGGAGACAAAATTTGGGGTTTCTATGACACCCAAGAGTCACACCAGTTGGGAAAGTGGGTGCCTTGGGCATGTGAACATGCCAATGAGCTTGCCCAAGAATGGAGAAACCAAGAGAAGGGGCACACCAAAGAGGTTTGGGCACACCGGCATGAGGAGCACACCAAGGTTGGGGTGCACTGACATGAGGAGCACAACAAGGTTGGGGCACGTTGATCCCAAGGGATCCAATAATTGATGGGCATACATGTTCATTTGGGTGCACTAGGTCCGTGAAGGGGAACAAAGATTCATTTAGGAATGATGGTTCACAAAGGGATGTGACACAGCCAAAGGACGTGATGGTTCGTGATGACGACCTTTGTAGTCCATACACGAGAATAAGGGAACACAACCAAGGAAGGGAGATTCAAACAACAAGGAGAGAAATATCAACTCTGTGATTCCAAGGAAGACTTGGATGAAGAGGGGTGAGCTCCCTCAAGGAGCCAAGTCTCTCCATATCGGAGGACTTGTGTTTCCTTGAGGTGATTATGTGGATAGAGTTGGGGAGACCTTATTTTGGGTTGAGTTTAGGTAAGTCTTTTCATAGGTCTAGGTAAGGCAACTATGAGACAAAAATATGGTTTCTGGTTTGGTTACATGCTATGATGCATACTTGAGGTTTGGTATATTTTGTTATGAGGTTGTATATTGGTGATGATTGAGGAGCATGCTTGAGGCATGTGTTTGAGGGCCTTGGTATATGAATTAAGGCACATCATTGGATGCATGGTACTTGTTGTTTGAGGTGATACATTGCTGGTACATTTCTTGGTTTATTGGCTTGGAACATGGTTGGTACATGGTGTGGTGTTGATTGTTGATGTACATGTTTGAGACATATGGTTGGCACATGTTTAGCACATAATTGAGGCACATTGTTTGATTACATGATTGAATGCATGTCTCGTTGATGATTGGTATAATAAATGTAAAGGCATATCTTGGTTCTTGGTTTTGCACATGATTGAGGTGCATGTTGGACACTTGATGTTGGCATAGTGCTTGAGGCACATCTTGGTGATATTGGCATGGTTGATGTGCATGGTTGGCACATGGTATGGTACATATTTTTACGGTTGATGTGAATGGTTGGAACATGGTATGGTACAAGTGTTGGTGATATAGGTTTGGTGCATGGTTAATGCAATTTCTATGGTACATGGTTGATGGTATAGGTTGAGGTACAGGTTGGTGCATGGTTGATGCACTTGTTGTGGTACAAGTTGTGGTACACTATTGATGCCTAGTATGGTATAGGTTGATGGTTTGTTACATGATTTGGTACATGTTTGAGACACATATCTTGTGATGGTATGTTGGTGATCTTGGTACATGCTTGGTAGAGACATGTGTGTTGGTGATCTTGGTACATGCTTGGTAGAGGCATGTGTGTTGGTGATCTTGGTACATGCTTGGTAGAGGCATGTGTGTTGGTGATGTTGGACATCTATTTGAGAGGTTTCCTTGGTATATGATCCATGTGAGAGGATCTAGTTGAGTAATGGTGATAGTGACAGGTTGGATATAGTGATAGGTTGACATGTTACAAGTTGATGTGACAGTGGCAATGATAGTGGTAGAGACAGTGGTAGTGATAGTTTCAATGATTGTGTTAGTGACAATTGTTCTACACTTATATTTTAGGGTAGAAGGATAGGGCAAGGAAAGGAGGTTGTATCCTCCTTCTGGTTAGAGCCATAGAATCAGGGAGTTGGAGCTTCCTTCAAGTTGAAGCTTGAGAACTAGGTGGTTGGAGCTGGAGAACTTAGAGGGTTGTAGACTCCTTCTGGTTGGAGCTAGAGAATTCAGGGAGTTTTAGCTTCCTTCAGGTTGGAGTATGTAAACAGGGGGTTGTAGCCTCCTTTCAGTTGCAGCTAGAGAATTGGGAAGTTGGTGCTTCTGATGAATGAATTATTGATATATATATAAGAAATCATTATGTGGTTTTCTCCCATTTGAGTTTCCACGTAAATACTAGTTTATTGTGTTCTTGATGTGACGTTGCTTTTGATTACATGCTTATGATATATATATATTGAATGAAATCATAGACGATACATTGATGATAAACTATTGAACATTGTTGATAAAGTAAAAGAATATATATTGTGGTTAAAAGTGGTATAGAGTTCTCATACTTATTCACCCCCCCTCTCAGTATTCCAACAAAAGTGCTACATGAGTTGAGTCATGAAATATAAATTGAGGATCAAGTAAGTAACTTCTTCGTTGTTGTTTGAGATTGTTAAATGATCTTGATGCTATGCGAAAGTTGATGCATATGTTAATTGCCTACATGGAGGAAGTAGATATAGTTAAATATATAACATCCCCCCTACCAGAAAGGGATTTGCGCTAGGTCAGTAAGAATAAGTGCAAAGGAAGATAACTCAAGTGATACCTAAACTTGGATGGAGTCATGCTAGATCTGGGTTTTGACATGAACATCCTTACTAAGAAGTCATGGTAAATGATGTCAAGCCAAGTTTGGTATGGTCTGCCATCCAACTGCATTTGGAAAATCAATACAAGATCTACCCCATAGGTCAATTGGAGAAAATTGAGGTGATAATAAAAGAGGTGTAGATGAAGGATGATTTTGAATTCATAGATATTATGGATGATTTTGATCCCTACCCTGCACTACTTGGAATTGATTAGGATTTCGAAAATAATGCAGTGTTGAATTTAAAGAAGAGACAAATGTCAATTGAGACAGACACCATGTGCATGATCACACATCTAGATCCTAATGAAGGGTACATATACAATGAGAAGGTGGATGAGGATGCACAAATATCTATCATTGAGAACATCTATAAGATAACAGGGCGAAGACAAGATCATAACAATCCCGCCATGGATGGAGAGATAAGTTGGCAGAGCATGAATTCCAATGATACTAATTTAGACGATGCAATGGAAAGGTGGAAAAACAAGTTGTATGACGTATCTACTTGAATATGAAAGGATAACTATAGAAGTGCACTAGATCGGATTCAATTTATGTGACGCCCTACAATTTGATGGAAGAGGGTCGATAGAGGAATTCCTAGTGTAGATGGATGTTGTGGTACGTGGGACACCTGCACAATGGTGGGTGATGCATTGTGCGAATATCCAAGACTGGGCACAAGTGGATGAGTTGATAAAATTTAGGTTTCATCCCATCTCTGACTTCGAATTATGTAATAAATATAAGGGCATTGAAGATCCCATGAACACATTTATTTTTTTCAACGACGATGGACTTCCAAGAATATTCCTTGAACACAATGGGTCCACTGATTCGTTCATACCATGGATATTTTCCCAAGAAGATGGTATATTCATGAGGAAATTAGGAGGAAAATGGTAGATTGGATCCATGTCAGTTCATAGTTTTTCTCAACCTTCCACTTCACAGCAAAAGATATGGCTCCAAGAGAGGAGCTCTTCCGGGTTAAGAACTTTATATTTCATAGTCAGCTGGAGGATGCCACACCAAAGGTAGTATGCTCATATCATCAGGAAGTAGTGAAATTGAAAGAGGTTGTCCACTATTGGAAGGTTGTCGTTGATAATGTTGATGATGATGACCCATGAGGAATAGAGATCAATGACTATGAAGGTGAGCATGCAGTTGAGGGGAAAGTGTAGGAGATGATTGTGTTAGACTATGGTGGCCTAATTAAGACAAAGAAACATAATATTGGCATCGAGGAAGCTCAAAACATACTCCAATATAGTCAAGAGGAGACTGTATCGGTTGAACCCCAAGTATAAAGAAAAGGTGCAAAAGGAGCTAGATCAAATGCTGGAATCATTGTTCCTATAAAGGAGTTGGTTTGAATTAGTCCCATGGTGGTGTAACCAAAGAAGATAGGTGACATTCTGATCTATGTAGACCTATGAAGCCTTAATGCAGCCTATGTCCACGACCCTTTCCCTACACCTTTCATCGATTATGTTATCAATAATGTTGGGGGACAAGAGGCCTACTCCTTTACAGATGGATTTTCGATATATCACTAGGTTTGAATCGTAGAGGAGGATCAAGAAAAAACTACCTTTGCAATGGAGTGAGGTTCGTTTTCTTATACAATGATGCCTATTGGACTAAAGAATGCCCCCACAATTTTTTCTAGGATTGTGGTTGCAACTTTTAAAGAATTCATCCACAAGTGTCTAGAGGTTTACTTGGATGACTAGACAGTTTTCATTTTGTTGAAAGAGCACATGAATTCCCTTTGGGTGATGTTGTATTGATGCTACCAACTCCATATTTCAATAAATTTGAAGAAGTGCATCTTCTACACCTTGTTTGGAATGTTATTGAGACATGTGGTCTGCAAGGATGGGTTGTTAGTAAACCATGATAAAATTGTTGCCATACTAGATATGGAAACCCCACCTCAGTTGGCGAGTTCATGTCACACTGGGCCATACAGGATATTGCCAAACATTCATTCAATGTTATGCGAAAATTGCTACACAATGGAGAAACTACTGCACAAAGATACTAAGTACATTTGGATGTTGGAATGCTAGGAAGCATTGAATACTCTAAAAGAGAAATTAGGCACTGCATTGATTCTAGTGTTTCTTGACTGGTCTGAGCTCTTTCATGTTCATGTAGATGCTTCATCCATTGCACTGGGAGTATTTCTTGTGTAGTCAGGTGAAGGGAACATTGACCACCTGGTATATTTTTCTAGTCAAAATTTTTCTGATGATGAAAATAATTATACAACCACTGAGAGTGAGGACCTTGCCATGGTATATGTCTTTCAAAAGTTTCACCATTACTTGTTGGGAACCCCTTTTAAATTATTCACTGACCATTTTGTGCTCAAGTATTTGGTCAACAAGCTAGTATTGAGAGAGAGAACATGATGTTGGATACTACTCTTTCAAGAATTCAAGTTTGAATTAGTGGCCAAGCATGGAAAATAAAAGGTTGGACTAGATCACCTGTCAGGACAGGCTCCACCCGATATACTCCATGTTAGTGTTGTCAACTAGTGACCCACAGTGCAAACTATTAATTAATTGATAGACAACTATATAAGCTAGGAGTAGATGGCATCCTGGGAAAGTGTTACTTAGAACATGAATGAAACCCCATTTTATATGAATCTAATGAGGGTATTGCAAGGGGACACAATGTAGGTAAGGCCATCATGCAAAAATTTCTACGTGCAAGACTTTGGTCTTCCTCACTCTTCGCAGATACTAAGGATTATTGTAAATGCTACAACGTATACCAATGGATTGGAAAGACTTGTTGAAGAGATGGCATCCCTATGTTTCTAGTCACAACATTGGAACCATTTGATAAATGAGAGATTAATTTTGTGGTCCCGGTCAATCCTCCTGCACGTAATACGGGTGTGTGCTATATTTATATTTCTATTAAATATCTGACAAGATTGGCCAAAGCCACCTCTATTAAGGATTGAACAACCAAAACAAAAGAGTGGTTCATTTTCTAGAATGTGATTACCGGATTCAACTGTCCAAAGGTTTTGATGAGTGACTAGGGATTGCATTTTATAAACAAGAATATTTAAGAACTCACTCAAAATTTCATGATCCATCATAAAAATAGTATTCCTTATCATCATTGGGCTAATGGTACGATTGAATCTTTAAATAATATTTTAGAACATTATTTAACAAATTTTTTTAATGTGCAACATGACGACTAGGACTAGAGGATACCCAAAAGTTTATGAGCATATTGAACAACTTTCAAGAGGATAAAGAAGCACACACCATTCAGATTGGTCTGCGATAAAGAATCAGTCATGCTGCTAGAATTTGTTGTTCTAAGACTTCGTGTTTCTCTGGAGACTTAGATGACATATGAACAGTCCCTTCAACAAAGGTTAGATGAACTCATGGATCCATAGTAGGACCATATGATGGTGAGATTCAACTAGGTGGTTGAAAAGAAAAGACAAAAGGAATGGCATGATTGCAACATCCGCCAAAAAATACTTGAGCCTATATTTTTGGTCTTATTATATGAAAGAAAATATTTATAGCACCCTAGAAAGTTATGTATGTTTTGGTTGGGTCCTTTTCACCTAGTCTACATCAGTGAAGTTGGTGGCACCAAGATAGATACATTATAGGATCAACCCCTCAAGGGACTTATTAATGGCAGTAGGTTGAGGGTGTGCTACGACCTACAGGGATCACCCGTTACTTAGCTAGATTTCTCAGCCCTCAAGTTCTATAGAGTTGGGTTAGCATAGGATGCACAATAGGTAGAAGAGTACATAGTTGGCGTACTTTTCCTTTTTGGTAGTGCAATGTACACTCCAGTCACACAAGTAGATTAGATATATTGACAAATTTGTAGGTTTGCAATATTTCCATTTCAAGTTGAAGTTATGGCCTCCGTATAAGATAGTAGCTTGGGTAAGGGATTCACACGGGACTGAATGGAGATACTTGGCACTACACTAATTTGAAGGGGAAAGTAATACATTGCGACTAGATAACTCACATCCCTGACACATAGGTACTCGTGACACCACATTCCAAAAGGAACATCACCAGTATGGTCGATCCAAACTGATATCTTCTCACCTGTGGGGCTTCCCCGAGACTCTATTATTATTCTTTGATCAATTTACATTGGTTAAATTTTTTCTTATTTCGACTGCCACTTCTAAAAATTTTCCACTCTATATATATCCACTTCTGCCCATGCAATCATTGGAGAAATTATCCACATCCCATTATCTCTCGCCCCCACTCGTCACCCACATCCCCATTTTCTCCTTGCTCACTATTGCATTTTTTATTTCCATTGGTATTACCATATCTTGGTTCACTTACCCTTTCATGGCCCAACTTCACAAATATTTTAGGATGTGCCATTCCCAGTTTGGCCAAGAAGCCCGAGAACCCAAAGTTCATTTTTCACGAAGATTGACACTTCACCATCAACTGCTCGGAAGACAAGACATAGCCATAGACCCCATAGTTCCATGAATTGTGCTTTGAAGATGCGGTAGACCGTTAGCTCTCTTGGCCTAAAGCCAATTTCATGTCATTGTGGATAATCACCTTTGCTGAAGTGGATAGCTCAAGGATGCAGGCTCTCCTCTCCACCATGTTAGGAGGTCCCTATCCTATGTCCTATATTTCTAGAACAAAGAAAAAAGCAGAGGATGATACTCTCTCTTAGTGGATCTCTTCTTTAGGATCTACTTATTGTAGGCCAAGTAGTAACTCAGCTAAGTTCTAGATATATCACTTAAACCCGTTAGGGGGTTCATTTGTGGATGATGTGCTTTAAACAAATCCCCCATTCATCACCAAAAAAACCATTGAAGTAAAATATTTCGAGCATATGGCCAAATGAATTCCAAATCCATCACTTACCTTGGGTCTTGTTCAACTCATTCCAGGACTTGTGTCATTTTGCAACTATAGCCTGGACAAATGATTTTCTCTTACTCAAAACCAGCTACAACCACATCTTGGTTTGATGCTTTGGTTCATCAATGATGATTTTCTATTACTCAATTCTCACAACAATTCTTCCCTTGGGTAGTTGGATCGAGGATGAGCCAAGTAATAGTGATGGGGGCCTATTGGCATCCAAAGTTTTGGATAGATATTGTGGGTACACAAACGAAGTTGTGCGTCCGCATTGTAGCTTTGTGCATTTTCAAGTAGTTTGTAATATCTCCCGGTATTGCCCCAGTTATATTATGAATTGTAATCATGTTTATGAATTGTAATCATGTTTTGTAGGCTGGTGAGTCGAGTATTGATAAGCAGGTGGGCTTATGTGTTTATTAGGCCAGGGAGCCTAAGTATTAAGGCCAGGAGCTTGATTTTGTATATGTAATTATGCATATCATTAATATAATATATAAACATCCTTGATTGAAGATAGGACATGAAGAAAGAGTGATGGGGGACTAAGCTTCCACAGATTGGGTAAGGGAAAGGGGGTTGAAAGGTTGGAAGAGGG
Organism: Picea engelmannii; assembly: GCA_009831015.1. NCBI lineage: Eukaryota > Viridiplantae > Streptophyta > Pinopsida > Pinales > Pinaceae > Picea > Picea engelmannii. Next base: position 555,172 of record ML776808.1, read on the forward strand.
GATAAGCTTGAGGGATTAAATCCTTGAATAATAATTTATTATTATTCCAAAGTGGTGTGAAAGGTATAATTTTTATCCTAAGTTCCTGGAAAAAGGGAACGAATACTTGATGGAGTGCATGTAGCTTCATAGGAAACATGTGTCGGCCCAGACACATGCAATTTTACCCAAGAATTGAGCCATGATGGGGGTTCATCCTCCATTTTTACACCCGCTATTTGAACTATTTTGAGTCGACGTCTGATGGTTGAATACCTCACACATCTCTGAAAACCGAAACCGTGAGACCTCTATGATTGACTGGTGTATTCCTGTGAATTCCATCCAATCTCTGTGTTCGATCTCCATCACCAACCTTTGCATAATTTTCCTGTCATGCACCATGAAAACCAATGGAAAACCAATGGACTAAACCATGTCTCATGTGTGTCCTGTGAACTCGGTTTATCCATTCTGCAAATCCGAGTTCGTGCTTAACCATCTGGGTTGTTGTCTTCTGAGAAACCTGAGCATACTGTAATTGTCAATGTTGTGTGTGTTTTAACTATGGGTTGTTGTGGCCATGCAGTCCCTTGGTTGAGTGTGATTGGATATTGTCATTCGTTCCTTGATGAGTCTTTTTGTTATTATCCTTATGCTGGAACAGAGCTGAAGAAGCAGGTTTCTAGGCCTTTGTGCAACACTCTCTCTAGGTGAGAGAGGTGGTTGTGGTTGAAGAGGCAGGTTATCAATCCTATGAGCAACTCTCTCCAGATGAGAGAGTGTGCGGAGGAAGTGATAACTCCTATAAGGGGTCCTATAGATTCCACAGAGCTCGAAGAATTTCGGTCTGGCCTATTGTTGAAGCCCAAGGAAAGGGAATTTTAGCAGCCAAAGGACTGTCTTGGTGACAGTGAAGGTGTATACTCCTAGGGTGGGACAAGCATGTGGGGAATGAGAGTTTGTGAGCAGTGGACTTAAGTGGCTCCTTGGAGAGAATCATTCCTCATAAACTATGTGTCTTCCTGTTGACCTTGCCTAGCCTAGAATTCCCTTACCTGGTGGAGCTTATTCCCAGCTCATGGGTGACCTAATGTTGAGAGTGATGAGAAGCGCGGTCTAAGGCTGGGAGGTTCATGGAAGGTCTGGACGTAGTTGGTGGTGTTATGCCAGCTAAAAAGACAAAAATTAATTTTGAACTTAATTTATATGCGATGCATGTCTGTGTCTTGAAATGTATCATGTATTCCGTTGCAATTATATTTACTATTAATTCTGTATGTTAGCAGTGATACTTTGATTACTCTATATTGTTGGTTAAATTTCATAAATGTGTTAATTTGATTTAATGCATAATATTTATAATCATATTATATATGTATGAGAATGTTTCTGCGAAGTAGCATTGCCCGACAGTGTGGTTGATGGCCGGGGACATTACAATGTGGTATCAAAGCCATGGTTCTGACACTGATCCTGGATGGGCCATGTAGTGGTTAACGAGGCAAAGATTTCAGAGTGAATTGTTGTCAAAGTAGACAATATTCGAGTTTAGGGCCCATAGTTTCCACGTTGAGCCTGGATGGGCAGGATAAGTGGTCTTTGGACCCAAGGTTTTGAGAGGAAATTGTGTTTGGAGGAAACATTTCAGACCTCAGAATGTTTTTGAGTGCCAAGGGGTTACTTGTTCGTGTTACAAAGATCAGGAAGAGTAGTGGTAGAATAAAACCACAGTTGGCGTGGTATTTGACCACACAGAGAGAGCGCTCAACACTTGGGGTGTTGGAGTCGTAGGATCTGTTCGGATGGAAGGGAAATTTAGTACGATTTTCATATCTGGAGAAGGTATAGGAGGGTTATCCTAGAAGCCCTCTAGAGTTCAGAAATTAGGAGAATCAGGGTGCGCGGAGGCATAAACACCTAAAACCCAAAACCCCGAAGTCTCGAGGGAGATCTACACCGTAGATCTAGAGAAAAGAGCTTAACCATTGGATCAAGAAGAAGAGAAGATTGTAATTTCAGGAGTTCAGCTGTCGGGAGAAGTGGTATGTGTTGTTGCACAAAATCCCGAAGTCCTAAGTTTTGAAGCGAAAGAGTAGACGTGGTGGGGTCAGATGATGTCTCTAGTATTCCTCCATGTGGCATCCTGTGTGAGCAGGGTTAGTGGGGCTCGAAGTTACATAACATAGTTAAATTTCAGAGGAACCACAGTGGCATTGATCACGATACATCAAGATCGACGACCAAGAGACATTGAGGGGACCCAAGTTGCATGGAAGCTAATTATCCAACGTGGTCCCATAATCCAAACCATGGTTTCGCTGAGGGGTTATGTGTCAACGTCTAGAGAATTGTGAGATGAAAGGTGGATTACTCCAAAACCACGATTGCATGCCCCCACAATTGGGAAAAAATTAAGTGATGTGACGTAATAACGTCACCTAAGGTGATGTGGGAGTGTTCAAAGATTATTGGTTTGGGGTGTGTGGATGTGAAATCTTCCATAGTCCTGAATTCTGGGAACTTAGATGCCTGAGGTTCCACCACGAGTGTCAATCGTTGTATGCTGGGTAGACGTGGATGGTTGATCCGCCCTACGTCGTGACTTTGTTAGTCTGGAACTCAAGAAGTTTTTGTGAAGTGCTTTGAAACCTCCCGAAACGTGAAGTTACAAAGCACCCCTTTTGCTAGGCGAGTGGTCACGACTCATGATCACATGGGTTGAGGATTACGAGACAAGGGGATAGTGCTCAAAAACTTAGTGGAGTATAGCTCTGAAAGAAGGAATCTGTACAAATTCTTGATTGAATGAGAATCACAGAGAATGAAAACTAAATGTTTTCTCGAGTCAAATTTGTCTATGAATTCTGTGGAATTTGTTAAGGATTGGTGCCCTAAAAATTTCTAGTTGTCTACACATTGTATTTGCATAAGTTTAACGAGTGCTAGAACTAGATAGAGCTTCTACTAAGAATGGAGAAATGGATGACACACCGAATGATTCCAGTTCAGAGAACAAAACTAAAGGGATGGATGTTCATTTGGGAGTTGAAGGGTCGAACTCCAATGGGAATGGAGAAGAGATAGATAAGGAAGGGCATATGATGAAGATCAATGAAAAATTGCAGAAAGATGCCCAAACTCACCGAATAGATAGAATGAATCTAAGGAAAGCTCAGGATAAACAAGGTGAATTCAACTTAAATTTGATGAAGAGTCTGGAGAGAATACAAAAGAAGTTGGACTAGGAGAGAGACTCGAGCAAAACTGGGAGTCACCCGAATTCTGAGGGAATAAGATCAAGGAGTGTTGGTAAACACCATCATCACTCCCAAGGTCACTCCAAGAGGAGGGAACACAGTAGTTCAAGCCTATCTCCTACCAGAAAGCATAGGATATCTGGAGTGGATGAACTAAAGGGCTAAATGAACAAGATTAATCCTCCTACATTTGATGGATAACACAAGAAGAAGGAAGATGTTGAAACATGGTTGCTCAACATGAGGAAATATTTCCAACTGCAGAATTATTCCTCTCATCTAGAAGGAAGAATTGTGATGTATCAATTGAAAGGAAAAGCATCCTTGTGGTGGGATCAACTTGTGTAGGTGCAACACATTAGAGAGAAATATATCACTTGGAAATAATTCAAGAGGTATTTCGAGAAGAAATACTTGACTAAAATATACTATGACAGAAAGATGAAAGAGTTCTTTGAACTCATGCTGGGTAGCATGGCCATTGATGAATATGAATGAAGGTTTTTGGAATTACTGAATTATTTTCCGTTCATCAAGGATGATGTTGTCAATATTCATAGGTATCTAAGTGGACTGTCACCTTCCATCGGTGACAAGATCCAGTATGATGAACCAAAAACCATGGAAGGAATGATAAGAAGGGAGAAATTCTTATATGAGTAGCAAGGAGAGAAGCCTACTTTCCGGAAGACTTGGGAAGACAAGAATAAATTCCATATGGATAAGAGGAAGAAGGGAAATAAGCCACCCATTTTCAGAAACAATCCTCAGGGACAACCATCTTTTAGAGAGCCTAGGAAGGCTGAAGTGGGTGGGGAAATGCTAAGACCGCCACCTATGGAATTTTGGGGTTGTAAAGAAAACCATAGGTACATATATTTCCCCCACATAAATGATAAAGTGAGAGATGTCCACAATGTTCAACAAGCCAAAACAGTAGAGGACATGGGTAGTAGAATTCCAAGGATCTACACAGCCCTAGAAAACAAGCAAGTTGAATATCAGTCACACATGATTGAAGTGGAAGGTATGATCAATAACCATCCCTTCACTATTTTATTTGATTCAGGAGCTAGCCATAGTTATATAGATCCTAGAGTGGTGGAAAGTTTGCAATTATCAAGAAGCAAACATGAAAAGTATTGGTTAGTGCAGCTGGCTATAGGAACCAAGAGGAAAGTCACTGAGTTAGTTAAGTCCTATCCTGTGGACATGAATGGACCGAGCACAAAGGATGAATTGAATGTTCTGCCTTTAGGTTATTATGATTGTCTAATTGGGATGGACTGGTTAGACCAGCACCATGCCATCTTAGATTGTCGTAACAAGGCATTCACTTTCCTGGATGAAGAAGGGAATCGGAGAACAGTCCAAGGAATTCCCAGAGTTGTTGCTATCAGAGAAATCACAACAATGCAGTTGAAGAAGTACTACAGGAAAGGCTGCTAATTATTTGCAACCCATGTGGAGGAAACATCTAAGGAAAAGATCTCAAATATTGGATATCATGCAGTACTAAAGGAGTTTGAAGATGTATTTCAAGAGGTACCCAGACTACCTCCAAAAAGAGATATTGACTTCCCTGTAAACTTAATGCCTGGAGCAACTCCAGTGTCAAAATATCCTTACAGAATGAGTACGCCAAAGCTAAAGGAAATGCAATTGCAGCTTGAAGAGCTTCTGAAGAAGGGGTATATACGCCCAAGTGTGTCACCTTGGGGTTCCTCAGTCCTGTTCGTGAAGAAGAAGGATGAGATGCTAAGATTGTGTATCAATTTTAGAAAGTTTAATAAAGTAACTGTAAAGAAAAAATATCCTCTGTCGAGGATTGATGACCTCTTAGATCAGTTGAAGGATGAGAAGATATTTTCTAAGATAGAACTCAGGTCGAGATATCACCAGGTAATGATAAAGGATGAAGACATCAGCGACCTACCTTAAACTCTGTGTCTGGTGTCGATCCCTCTGCGGTTGGTTTTTTCCTGACTGAAAATATCCTCCCAAGGATGACCTGAATTCATTGAAAGACAAACAAGAAACTACAAGCATGCATTCTACATATGGATTAGTGGGTTAGACATCATAAAAAAAAAATGTAAACAAATCATATAAGTTTAATACATCATTTGGTGGGATGAAAAAAGTACTTCTTTATATTAATCTCACAAAAGTCACTTACAACATGAGACCGACATTGCTCCTCGAACTTGGTCCTGTGCTCCTCTTCACCATGCAACAACTTCTTCCATGTCTTCCTCCTCTTGAGTTCTCTCTTAGGGAAATGGTAAGGGATTTACAATTGGGGAAAAGGGGGATTGATAAAATGGGAAGAGTTCCTTTTCTCTCGTGCTTCTCATTGCAATGGGACCCCAAACCCTTCTTTTATAGGCCAAAAGGGACAATAACGGTTGGGGTGACTAGCTATGAGCAGTCAAACAGTTTAGTAACGGCCTGGAAACTAGTATCCAATGCAATTTTCCACATTTCGCAATATTTGGTGAGTGTACGGGGGTTGTAGTGTCTCAGCAAGCATGTGTACATAGGCAGTAGTGGCTCAGCAAGTGTGTGTATGTGGGCAGTAGTGGGGCAGGGCACGTACACCTTCAAAATGATGGGTTTTAGAAGATCTGTTGATCCGTCGGATCTTTTAATGACTTATGGTTGAGTTTTAATTTTGCATGCGTTAATTAACTATTTGAGAAACTTAGCGAAAGAATGAGGAAAGAAGAGGAATTATGACAGCCATATAAATATATGCATATTTGAAATGAAATAATAGACAACAAATCATAACACGCAGATTGATAACAGAGTTCGTCACAACTTTCCCTACGTCTCCAGGCCTTTTTCTCTGTGGGAGAGGCTTCTTTATTTCTAATCAAATGCTCAAAAGTACATCCCTGAAATACCAAATGGCTACAAGACTTATCTGGTCATGTTCTTCCAGATCTCAAGAACCTTGCAAAGAAAACGACATGCAAAACGGACGTCCGAAGCTCCCAGAAATGGTCCGACAGCGTCTCCTCCTCAAAAACTTCTCTGCCTCAAAATGGCTTTGGCTTGGCTTCTCCTCAGCATAATTCTTCTCTGAATGCCCTCAATGCTCTCTTCATGGCCTCAAATAGGCTTGGGTTATATAGCTGGGAAGTTAGTTTCTCATCTCCAACTTCCTCCAAGAAGTTAGGCTCCAAAACTACCCAATAACTCCCAAAAATGGAGTAAATACATTAAAAATAGGTTTAATTAACAATAAAACCCAAAATTGGTTATAAAAACCCACTTTTTAACTATAATATAGTTGAAATTGGGAATAATCCCCCTTCATCCGCATGCACGCCCCCTTTCTCGGTCGTATGGGGGGTCATGTGGCCGAGTGCTATGCGTTGGCCCCCTTTGGCGCTAACCCCCCGGTCGTGTGGCATATTCATAGGCCCACGGGCCTAACTGTTACAACCACCCCGCGCACCCTGTCCGATCAGCTCCCGATCGTATATATTACAAATGAACCAAGGGTTGGGGCTAATCCCCAGCCCCTTTGTGCCATATTACATCAATTACACTTTAAATAATTATAAAGTGGTTCATTTAAACAAGAAATAACATGGCGCATTGGTTATAGGAATATTGTGAAGGCGCTTAGGCTTAGTGGTTGGTCATGGGTTCAAAACCCATGGAACCCAAACTTTTGAAACCTGACACTTTGACTGATGACTGGGTGCCACGTGGCTTCCCATGACTGGGCCATGTGGCACTTTCCCATTTGACGGACAAATGCCACTTGTCAACCATTGACTGGTCCAGTTGCCTGCCACATGTCTACCCTGTCAGCAAAATTGCCCAATCACCATCAGCCAGAGAGTGCCACATCATCTATTGCACAGTCATCATGCTGACATCAGCGTTGACTTTTTGACCAGTTGACCTTTAACTTTTTACCTGTTTGGGCTTCCGATCAGAATGCGATAACTTTCGCATACGGAGCCCGTTTGACAAAGTAAATATACTGTCGGAATCGGGAAGACGAGACGGACGCAATGGCATAGGTTTTGTCGCATTCCGAGAACTTTCATTTTTGAGCATTTTTCAAGCCCTGTCAGGCTTCTGGATCTGATTTCGGATCACACCTCCCCACAATAAGACCTTTTGGTCCGCAAAAGGTTACTGACCAGTCAACAAGCTCGGGATAGGCCACCCGACTTGCTCTCTGTCTCTGAACTCTGTCCTGTGCACCTATCTCATCAAGATCAACTGTAACACAATCATGACAACTGACAGTATATTGTTAGCCATTTGA